>VYWZ01000766.1:0-13651 GCA_008711595.1 Fusarium xyrophilum | reverse complement strand
CAGTTAGACTAGGCGTTCGGCGTTATAGTATATGCAGTAAGGCCAGGCATAATGCAAGGACCTGTCAGGTAGTAATTAAGATATCAGGGGAAGAGTATAGTAAGTAGTTTTAATTGATTAGATAGTTTATAGTGTTTTTAAATGGATTTGAAATTTAAAGGTTGAGATTTGTGGCCAACTCGCTTATCTGGCCAACTCGCTTATTAACCACGTTATAGAAGATGGCTAATAAATTCAGCAGGGATACCCTATTTGAGTTTACAAGGGTAGTTGCTGATCCCTTTTGGCCGGCAAAGACTTTTAGTATGAACCTCTGTACTAGAACTATAAAATAAATCGCGCATTCATTTAGTTCTAGGTAAAGGGGCTAATTTCGGCAATGGTTTCACATAGAACAATCTTACAATAAAGACACTGTGGCAGTCAATTCGGCTTGTCCTCCGTTATTCCCGGCACTGTGCACTGTTCTTATTAATTATCTATCTACCTTGACAGATCCGACACTTACAGAGAGTGCAGAACTAGCCTCTGAAACAAGCTTTAGACCCCTGAACTATTGACCTTCTCACCCTGGCGGCTGAATCAATGCATTATTGTGACCGACCTTTGTCCTATTCTTTTATCATTTTAATGGTGGATGTGGTGGCTGCATTGGCGGTTGTCCTGCTGCGCCGGGTGGAACTTCAGCTTTTGAAGAGATAGTCTGTTAGACAAGCCTGGTGTCAAGAAATTTTTGGGGATAAGCCTTGTATTCTTTTCAAGATAGAGTTCGAATAATAAAGGAATCCGGACATGGTTAAGAGAAAAAGTGTCTGGTGATATATTGTCGAGTCACTAACTTCCCTGTGCGGCAACCTCTTATTAGTGAACTATACCTATTTAGGAAGTGCGAAGCGCATTTTTACTTCAATGATGTACTCGCACTTGTAAAAACAACCGGCTGCTTGCCGGTGAAACGTGTCGAAGATCTAAATGACAAGCATGTCCCTTTAAACCTTTTTAAGGAGGTATTTGACTTAGCAATAAATACAAGTTATACCATCCGTCTGAGTTAATTCTCTGTGATGATTTAAGTTCCTAACCACAAGCCCCATTGCACGAAGAGTCTCGGTCCTTCTATGATTCTTGATCTTCACAGACCATCAATTCAAACCTACAACAAGATACAGCGACCTTTCGAACTGTTTAACCAGCAACTTTTCCATGACGCAGCATACGTCCACCGAGAATGGGTTCCAGCAGCGTCTAGCAAAACCTTTGTCATCACTGATCCTGGCGTTGAAGTGGAGGAATGCGGCTCAAGCAGGTATTACGGCAAATCGAGTTTATGTTCAACCTGGCATCTACGAGAAATTCGCCACTGCTTTCTCCGAGAAGACCAACAAATTCAAGACAGGTCACGGTGCTGATCCCGCCAACAACTTTGGGGGTGTCTCTACGATTGTCGGTCTTCAAAAAGCTGAACTACAGGTCCCAAATGCTCTTAAAAACGGCACCAAGCTCAGGGCAGGTTCAGGAAGACCTCTTTTGTCACCTTCCTCGGGAGCGAGCAGCCAGTTCATGGAGCCAATTGTCCTCACTGGAATGAGACAGGATATGTAGATGGCCAAAGAAGAGACGTTTGATCCAGTTTGCGGTCTCTTTAAGTTTGAAACGGAAGAGCAGGTTGTTAAGTGGGCTAATGACACCAGTCTAGGTCTCGCAAGCTATGCGTTTACTAAAAATTCGGACTGCTTGTGGAGGTTGTTTGAGAAGCTAGAGGCAGGCATGATCGGTTTGGTAAGTACAAGCAGTTCAACTCAATGTTACTATCCCGGAGAAACTGACATGCTATAGAATACTGGATATGGCTCTGCCGCCGAGAGTCCTTTTGGAGGTATCAAGCAGTCTGGGTACGGGAAAGAAAGTGGCAAAGATTTTGTTGCATCGGAATATCTTATTGAGAAGACCGGACTTTGACAGTTGTGTGATAGTTATAAAGATGGCCGGATGCACCGAAAGTGAGTCGCGTACTTGAATCCTTTCTGTACTTAGTTTGGACTCGAATGTAGTTGATCGGGGACGATGGTGTACCTGGATATCTCGAGATCCAGTGAGGTCAGTCAAAATGCGTATCTGTTCGTGTTGATAAGGTCACGCAATTTAACTACTATATCAAAATATCTGATAGAAGGGGAAAGTAAAAAGTGAAACAATCATTCTTTTATAGATATGCCCTTAAGTCGCACAACTCATCCGAGGATTTACATACGATGGTACCTGTTTTATGCAGATAAAAGGGTTCAGATAACAATCTCTATAGGCTCAAGTAATGTATTCAGGACGTTCCAAAGCCGTTCAGTATAGGTTACACTCTTCATCGCCCTACCTTCTAAGCCGGAGTATAGCCATTCTCCTACCGAGACTACAAACAGGTGAGTAAACATAACTCGTAAGGTTATGATCAGTTCTGTAACATCAATGAACGAATAGTTTCACAAGACCTTATATCGAGAAGATATGTGATTGTTAACAGGATTCGTATTATTACTAATTGAGAAACTCGCTTCCGGCAAAGTCTCCCAAACGTGTAACTTCCTCCAAGCACTGAGCAATAACATGAAGAGCTTTGACTAAATCCTCCTCTGTAATTGTCAAAAGCGGGCTAAATCTCAACCGATCCGCACCAATGCCGACAAGCACGCCGTAATGGGCAGCAAGAGCCTGGACTCTTCGAGGGGTGACGCCCGGTACACTCTGATAAAGAACCAAGGATTGGAAAAGCGCAATTCCCCGAAGCTCCTTGACGTGCGGGGAGTTGACCTCCTTGATTGTCTTCTCCAGAAGTATTCCAAGACGTTTAGAACGTTCCGAGATCCTCTCATCTTCCAGAACATCCAAAGTAGCTAGAGCAGCGGAGAGAGCAATAGGAGAGGCCCCAAAGGTTGAAAGAACTTCACTTTTGTTCAACACATCCATGACATGCTTCTTGCCCATAACGACAGACATGGGGTAGTATCCTACGGCAAGTTAGTCAACCATAATAATGCCGAGCAGATTCGATGGGAACCTGACTAACCTCCCGCGATGCCTTTGCCTAGGGTCACCATATCGGGCTCAAGTTCTGGTTCGTGGTGAAAGGAAAGGTCTTTTTCAATTCGCCCGTAGCCAGCCTGAATCTCATCACAAACTAAGAGGAAGTTATGCTTTCTGCACAAGTCTTGTGCGGCCTTCAAGTAGCCCTTGGGAGGAACAACGGTTCTAAGAAACAGTCAGTGGTTGGCCATCTAGTGAACGTTGGTTTTTGGAACTAACCCCGCCCATCCTTGGACTGGCTGCACGAAAAATGCAGCAAGCCTCTTGCCATCCTCCTCAAATAGTTCCCTCAAGGTATATATTTCTCCAAAGGGGACAAGCCTGTTGCTTGTAGGGGCATATGGTCCCACGTTGGGAAGATGTCCGAAATCTGCATTCAATGAGTTTCAACACCGGGAATTGTAGTTTACGAATGGCATAAGGAACGTTTCTGGGAAACTGTGGCCATGGGCATGGTGGATAGTGTCAGGCCGTGATAGCATTGGCCAACCGTGAGAATATGGGCCTGATCCTGGGGTATGCCTTTCTTAAGATAAGCCCATTTGCGAGCGATCTTGACAGCGGATTTGACCGCCTCAGATCCACTCAGCATGTTCGCAACTGAATCGAACCCGAATTTCTGAGTATAGATCAGCATTTGCCATCTCGTCAAAGATTTGCTGGTGTTCCGTCGTCACTTACTTTAGTGAGTCGCTCTGCGAATTCCACGTACAACGGGCTGATGTGACCCGTTCCACTTAGCGGCATCTTGTAGATCTGGTCCACAGCTGCCTTGGCGATCTTGGGATGAGAATAGCCAAAGTTCATGACGGCAAATTGCCCAATGAAATCGATATATTCCTTGTCATCTACATCGATGATGGTATGATTCTTAGCTGATTCAACAGCAACTGGCAGGGTCGGGAACCCTTCCCTGATATGCTTGGAATACGTGTCTACATGGCGGGCAGTCTTCTCAGACAGCACGGGTGTGCTGCTGAGTCTACTGGTAGATACCCGAGGGCTGGTTGCTGATGGAGCCATAGCTTAAATTGTCCTGGGTCAGCTTGGTCACTTGTATTAAGTTGCGTCTTGTTACTGCTGAGGCATCCCAAGTCTTATGGGAGCTATTTATCCAAGGCTACTGGGTAGCTGGAGTATATGCGGTTATCACACCAATGATTACGGCTCGCATTTTCAAGTTGGGAAAGGTAACAAGCTACGTACTCGGGAACTCAACGTGACTCAAAACATTATCTGAACTCACTCTTAGGGTTATCTGCCATTGTCCAAGATCTTTACTGCGATAAGAACAGGCTGTGGAACCGGTTCTCAGACCGGAGCAGCAGCCGGGAACGATCCCGTACCTCTCTACTCGCGGATTGGCTTGTGAAGAGTGGGGTTTGTAGTAAATCATGCTCATCTTCAGCATGCGACACGCACTTCCATTTTGGGGCTTGAGCTGTTTTCCCGTACTGCACCCAGCAGAGCCTACCATGAGTTTGTGAGCGCCCTGTTGGCCAGTAGAAATAGGCCCAAAGATGAGGAATTTGACAAGCAAGGAAAGAATATGAGTTCAATAGGAAAGTCTTTTTTCCCTTCATTCTCTTTCACTAACAGCTGCCTTAAATAGTAGACGTACTTAGGGTAGCGAAATAGCTATGTAATATTAACTTTAACGTCAAGCCAGTGCTGAAATTATAAGTACCCCTAAAATACTGTCTGCCGGGTTAAATTGTATGTCAAGTATCTACTTGATAGATTATAAAATGCATTGCTTGAGAATCCTTTATTCGGATGATCGTATCATGATCCATCCGAGGGAGATCCCATGACCTTTTGGACACCAAGTTATAGTATTCCCTATCACTCGTACTCCAAATGTCTTCTGTCAAAGACATCATAAGCTCCCTAGAGCGATCTGGATATATGGCTATCATCTCAGCGTATTTTTGGCGCACCCACTCACGGTCCAAAGGCACGATAGCCTCGCGCGCAGCCATGTAGAATGGAATTGGCAATGACGAGTCCGGTCCGCAGCCAGGAGGGAGTCTATTAATAAGAGAGAAAAGATGCTTTCGGTAAAGTTGAACTCGACTTGACGTTGTGGGATCCATGAATACTCTCCGGGCAAGGAGAAGGTGCGCCATCCAGTAAAAGCGTGCATTCAGTGTACTCAGATAGTCATCTTGCGAGACCGTCCCATTGGCAGACAGGGGGTTGTTTGATCGAGTTGCTATATTTAGCGGCATTGGGTACTTTCTTGATCCCCAGTCTCGTATACTCGTTTCGAGTTGATAAGCTTCAGCGAGCCGTACGTCGTTTTTCAGCTCAACTTCGGTTGCCAATATCGACATCTTCGCCAAAAAAGAAAGTACAGGCTGAAGGCAGCCAGTAAGCTCGCGAAAGGATGGCCCACGTACGTCAGCTTCCTCATGCTCCTGATACAGGATGAAAGATTTGGGTGCAAGGGGTTTTCGGCGCCGCAAGATGGACATGATGACGTCAATCATGGCAAATCACTGCACCAAGAAGCGAGAATAGAATCCTTGAGGCATTTTGTTGATGTATCGTAGTTCAACCACCAGCTTGAACGTATTCCGAAGATGTGTGTCCGTCGAGAGACCACCATTCATGACCTCCGAAGCGATGTGAATGAGATATGCTGCAAGAGTAACTTCTCTCAGAGATAGGACTGAAGATGCGTGAGTCTCTATGGATAAAGACGACTCTACCGTGCTATCAAAAATTCGGAGAAATCGTTCCATACTCCGCAACGATCTCCAACCTTGTAACTGACGCTCTTCCATAACTCGCAGGTCGCCTGTGCAATATTTGTACATATTTACGGCGGATACATACAGGAATGTATGTAAGAGCAGTGGATATGACATGGAAACTCTGCAAAGCTCCCGAAATGGATTTCCAGGGCTATCAAGAGCTGGGATCCGAGGAGAAGCATCGGTCATAACTAAGGGATGATGTTAGTTCCAGTAAAGACAATCGAGTTCTGAGAACCTACAATGGTTAAACGTGATTTCCTCGGTGCAGATGGCAAGGCTTGGTGCTAGCGGTCCTTGGCTGAACTGAAAGGTGTTGGCGCACCTTGTCGTGATCGGATTTCAGGTCGCTGCATAATAACACTGCCCCGCCAACAGATGGATTGTTGGAGATGAGTGAAAATGTAATCAACGTAAGGAAGTCGCGGGGTGAATAGTTCTGGGCCTAGATTCCGAAAAGAGCCTAGGTAGTTGATTCGGCAAATTCAAGTATGGACGCACGAAGACTGCCCAAGTACCTAGGGCAGAGAACAATTAGCGCTATTAGCTAATTAGTGTTTTAGGCCGGAGTATAAAGCAGAACTCGATGCAGTTAACAGCTAAGAAAGCACATATGGGAGAAAACAGATACTGGCTGGACTCTCCTTAACTGTTTTGGTAACAACTACCCAACGCTTGTTATACAAGGCGTATGGGTTACAAATAAATGATACTAACTAAAGCTTGAAGAAATGAAAGCTACTCGGCTACCGAGCTACACTGCCCAGATGGGATTCGAGCTTCACTATCCTGCCCCTTTCCCAGAGACTCAGGTGCAGTAACTCGCCATAACATCCCCCCTAACTATCGTTCATACGAAGTCGTTCTTTTCCTGCTACATCGCCAACATTTGGGTCTTTAACAGGTTCTTAGGAGCCTATCAAAGGATCATTAGAGTTCTTGTTGCAAGCGCCAATAAATCGTGATCGTCAGGCCAGCTTGATATGGGATCATGGCAAAGTCTCCAGTATATGTCGAGGTAGAGAGATCGTCGTTAGACCGTTGGCCAGCTGAATTATAGCGAGTGACGATCTGGTCGCCTTGATAAACCTGCCAGACGACCTCCTGTTGACGTCCTGCGATAGCTTCCATGTGAATGTGAATCACTTGTTGATCCTCGTTAGCGTCTAGGGTGGAGGTGAAAACTTGGATGTCAACACCGTTCTGGACACGTCTGAGGGTGGAGAACGGGCCCTCAGGAACGTTACCAGTGACAAAGGACCAATTGTAGTCGAAGTTCGACGGACGACCGAAAACAGTCCTCCAGGGAAGAGTCACTGGTATATCTTGGTTATGCGCCGCCATGGCCATTGAATGAAGCCATGCCAGGCAGAGAAAGATGGCAGTTGAAGGGCGGAGGAACTTCCACAAGTTAGCGATTACCCCAAGACGTGAACGAGAGTACTTACCATAATGGATGAAGTTTGATGGAATGAAAGTCTGGGTTATTGATGTATGTGAATCTCGAAAGATCAGATGCAGCTCACAGTTATATACTAGAAATATTAAAAGCTTCCTCAGTCGCCGTCTCTCTTGACTTCGGTATGTCGGCGGAATTCGGTCTTTCCCAAAAGATAATTTTGTAAGAGAATCCGGCATATGTTTTAAGCTTTTAATATATTATACTTTCCCCTGAAACCACATACTCCATATCCTAACTCTCAAACACATGCAACTTCTCAATGCCGTTAGACCAAGACTTTTACTTCTTCTAGAACTTTCAGTCTCGCGAATTCTACAAGAGAGCAGCTGCAAGCCAATAGCTCTAGTTGCTTCAGCCATGTACGCATGAGTCTGTGTTTCGGGGCGTACCGATGTCATTGTACCTCTGTTAATTATTGTATGAAACGTAGGTAGGCACATCAAATCACTATGGAGGACTAGGAGACTAACAAGACTCCGTTCTCATGTAGTTTGGCATCGATCACACGGACAGTACTGATAATACAAGACTAATTTGTTGCGAGAGGAGTGACTGATCAAGGCAAGGCGGATAATATCTCTATGGGACATATTAAGCGAATTCGCTGGAAGATCCACTCCAGAAGGACAAAGCGCCGAAATCCGAAGCTATCACTGCTGTTCCACCAACAACAACCGATCCCATTAACCGTTCCGGCACTCCAGGCATAATGATAGGTTTTCACACCATGTGCTACACTGATTTGTCTTGTCGAATGTAGACTACACCGCCTGGCCAATGACCAACGTGAGGCGCCCACTCCACGTCACATTGCAGCAACAATTATGTCTAGATACCAGAAATTGAGATATAAAGCTTAAAAAGCATTGTGAAAACCTTCATATTCCATCGGCAAAAAGGCCTCGGCAGTTGAATAACTGAAAAATGAGGCCAATTACATAAGACTGTAGTGGAAATAGTTAAATAAATAGAAGTTTGACTTTTCTGCTTCCAATAGTGGAGCAAGGAAAAGTCCAAATCACATGAATGGAGTCAACGAATGTGATATAGTGGATTGTAAACCCTGGAGGGAAGCTGAACTTAAAAATAAGTTCAAGAAGGAAATGAAGGTGAGGCGGTGTATTGAAGAGAATAGTTGTGAAAGTCTCAAGCATGTTTATAGCCCCTTAAAGAGAAGAATCAGAAAGGTCTGATCACGGATATAAAAAGTCCAAAAATCCCGTCACTTACCTCGAGAAATCACCTCTACAATCCACTTCAATATCCAGTATCATCTGCACTCTCTATCTTCAGCTTTAGCTTCAGCTTTAGCTTCAACCGCCGCAATGCTCATCAACACTTTCTTCAAGCTCCTTGCCTTCAGCCCTGCTGTACTCGCAGCCATGTATGTATACCACTTGGGGATGTCGAAGTCAGCAGCTGATATTATCCAGTGAGACTCGAGACAGTCACGGCTGGTGCTACTGCTGGCGAAAGGGATCTGGTGCCGATAACCTCGACATCGGCCTGACCAGCAATGTCTGTAGCAACTTCATCGTTGTATGTTCAATATTGTCTGGACTTTTTCTAGTCTGACTTCAATGCTAACGTTTACGTAGTCGGTTGGGTTTGACCAAGATGACCATAAAGTAAGATATCGCTACTGTTGTATCGGAATTATTTACTAACCGTACCAGTGTTATACCACTTCAGGCCACAGCGACATTGATGGAGATACTTGGGAGAACCACTGTAAGGATTACGCTAGCAACGGATATTGGTACGAAGGCATTCACTACCAGTGGAATCGTGACGATATCAAGGGCAGATGCTCTTAAATCACCTTATTCACAAAGGCCGTATCAGAATCTCTGAGAAGGCCCTCTCTGAAGTGAGGCAGTCGAGACTCCTCGCACGTAGCTTCAGACCAGCAGCTCTAGCTTTCAAATATGACCCAGGAGCTAAAACAGTTCGAGGCTTTCAGGACCTCATTCACGTTTCAGATGAGTGCAATGTATCTATGCTCACGCATTCCAAACCTACCATTTCTTTGCAATTAAAACGTAGACCCTACCAGAACAAGTGCCACTTGTAACGGTAGCCACAGCTGATGAGTCTGCATTGGTAAAAGCCGCCGAACGTCAGATAACATTGTGCAGGGCGGATACCCTAGATTGAGATCAGGTAGCTAACAAGACTTCATTCACGCCGAACCATGGCGGACAGATTGCTTGCCAGTAAACAAACAAAGTCTCAGTGCTGTTTCTACACTGGTGACATACCAGATCCATGAGGCCCCAAGTCTGAGCTGAGCTGTTGACGCCTGAGTATCCATCATAACCTACCACTATTATGTTGGGATTAACTCGGTGAACTCAGATCAGCCGATGTAGCGATGGCACAGTCTTTGCCCAAGTCTAATCTTTTGAGTGAGGCCTTGCTGTGTGCTCACATGCATTGATATTGCCTCGGTAGTTGGCTTAATAGTGCATAGACTTGCATGCAAACAGATTGGGCTGCTGATCTAGCATTTAGTCTACTTTCTAGTCGCGCCCCGTAGCAAGTTTTCGCATCAGTTTTGAAGTTAGCTTTGTCTACTAGTGGCTGGTTCCGAGCTCACAGTCTCTCTGCCGCATAGAATTGCTGTTGCGCTCGAGCCTCGGCTAGATTCCGTGTCGCAAACTAAACCTAATTCTGAAAGGAGAGCCAAATAAGTGAGTATTGCTACTTGCAGTAACAACTATTGCTATGTGCAGTAACAAGGTCACGTGAGACCGAAAAATCGCTCAATTTCGCTAGCGATTTTCTCTTTTTCCCACCTACACATACAAATTAGTATACAATCAATAGCAACGAAATAACGGCTCGTAGAAATTCGATCAATTATTTGAACTGGTTGAGACTATGCTGTAGATATGACTGTGCCGTAGATGGCGGCGCCCACTGTAGCGGCACACCTGAAGAGGCCACCGTAGCTGCTGTGCCTCTAGCTCCTACGCGGCCTCGTCGACTTCCTGTTCCTCTAGGCCTTGAATTTGCGGGCGGAAGCTGCCTGCTAGAACTTCCGGTCGACGCCCTCCGAGACTGCGTCTCTTTCCTCTCTGACTGTGATTGTATTCGCCGTAAGCGCGTATCCCAGCTGCCCTCGACGGTCTTTTGGTGCCTTTATCACACACGAGCGTATGATATGTATGGATCAGAGTCCCGTTGACCTTACGCTTAGGCCCGGAACCACTCTTCAAAATACAGGCGCCGTTATCGCGATAAAAGTGCTGTAAATAGGCAAGAAGCTCGTTGAAGGAGGGAAATTCAGGCGATTCAGGCGGATCGGAGATTGTAGGCACTATTTCATCGAGAAATCGATCGAATTCGGTGTCGGAAATAGCTTCATCATTTTCAGGATACTCAAGAGCATCGAAAAAAGCCTCAAAAGTGATATCTTCGGCGTTGTGCGCCTCCATGGTGATAATCATCAATGTTGTTGTGGAATCACGGCTTGTGGTGTTGAAAGGAGGAAATTAGATTATTTCCTGAGGAGCCGGCGGAGGTGTGGCCCGGAATATTGATTTTCCGGGGTGCACGTGACGGAAAAGCGGGGTTGCTACTGCACATAGCAATAGTTGTTACTGCAAGTAGCAATACTCAAATAAGTAGCTTCTCAGTAATTTTCGGGTTACCTACTTTGCGCATTGCTTTCCACTACGTCATCATGAGAAGGCATGATCTGATTCCAGTGACTTCTATTGCTGTTTGAATACCGGGGGATTCCTTCAGTACAGAGGGGGCATTGCTGCTCTGATATCTTGATGACTTTACCCTGGTATCCCTTTCGCAATACAAAAGGCCCTCTATTCCCTATAAACTCCATCCTGGACTTATTTTTTAGAAGTTGCAATCCGAATTAAATATCGAATAGATCAACATGGACACCAAACAATACAGCAGACCTTCGCAAAAACAAAAGACACAGCGGCCCACCAAACTGGTGTTAGCACTACGAGCACTTGTCCTTGCAGTCACCGTCGCTGGGATCGTTGTCTCGTCTATCCCCGCCCCGAGAAACTTTATTGCAATTGGAATACTGGGACCAGCTGTTAGTGGACTTACCATGGCCATATTCTGGCCCTGTATATGCTAACGAATCAGTTTGTCACAACCTTCTGCTGGTCGTTCATAGAACTCGTCTATCCTTTGATCAGAATTCTTCCACCTGCCTATGTATCCTTCCGTATCTTTATAGACGTCTTTATTGTTATTGGGTCAGTAATCTGTCTGATATGCTTCGGCCTCTTCCGGGATTGGTGGCCGGGGGGTAGTGCTCTGAGTTCGAATGAAGCACCATTAGCCAGAGAGATACTATTCCAAGCGGCCCTGGGACTAGCCTGCGCATCGACGTAAGTTGTATTCGTCGCTTCGTGACATATCTTTCTGACAAATGTCTCCTTAGCGTCCTTGAGATCGTACTTTGCATTACTCAACTTATGGAATGATGGTGTATGCCCAAGGATTCAGGGAGTAACAAGCTTAGCTGTAGGGTTTATAATTTCAAAACAAATCAATACATATCTAGATCTTGCCTCCTGTCTAATTATTGTACTTTGCAATCAAGCGATTTCTAATCTGACCATCTATAGTGCTTCACCGCCGTCATTCCACTGAAAGACTCGAGCCGCCCAGTCCATAACTGGCCGCCAGTCTTTTGGCAAACACCTCATCACTAAATCAAACTCTCGCTCTGGTGCACCATCAATCCACCAGATCTGTTGCCCCTGTCTGACTATCATATAAAAGTACCCACAGATAGCCAAAGCCCCAGGGCTCTTTGCCACTACAGGATCCACAAAGCTATCCGAAACAGCAACCGCAAACCGCAAGGGCTTTTCAGTCACTAAATTAGCGTAGATTTAGGAGAGTTGGGCCACTTCCGTGGTGCAAATTTCGATTTCCTGTTGGTGAATTGATCCTGATTCTGACTTCCAGTGTAGTAAGAAGCTAAAAGGGTTTGTGTGAATCTAGTGCGAAATGATGCAAGAGAGACTCGAGAGCTCTTGGCTGATGGAAGGGTTCTCGATGATCGGTGAAACCCCATTAAAGAGGTTCAAAGCCTTACGGCACGATATGAACCAGTTGTGAGGCTGCCTTTGGTTTCTTTCGCGCTCAATAGACTATGCTCTCAAATTGGCATGCATATAGATGAGTGCGCAGGTTGCGAAGAGTCTGGCGGTGTTGGACTCATTCACACCTCCGTCCAAATCCCTTTTATGTACCTCTATCGCGCGAGCCATGTATCTGTGTGAGATGAATAGAAGTTTTGTCTCAAATTTGCCCAAATTCTGGAGGTAAGAAGAGGCAGCGGTACCAAGAATTGCATTCATGACACTGATTAATTGGGTGGCTTGCTCCAATATCCAAAATTACGAGGTAGCTTGAGTCTTGGTTGTTCTTTTCGTCATATCAATGAAGTGCTTTAATAACTGGAGTTTGAAAAGGCGTTCTGGAAGTGACGAGGTTCGTGCATCGAAGATCTCATACAATGTGAGACTGATCCGTGTCTAAACTTTTGGCCTCAGACTTATGATAGGCGTTGACTCAGTGCACGATTGCATTTGCTTCGGAAAAATCTCGACTGAATTTCCCGAGCTTTCCCTTGTCCAAAGCGTGGCAAAATATTCGCAAAACGCGTCCCGTCTATGGCAATTTTTGCAGATCGGGCGCGTCTCGTCACACTTGAGATTGGTCAGATCATCGCTTAGATAGTCACTTTGAGGATCATTACCTTAATTCGACTTATTTTGCATGCCTCGCAGCACATTCTTAACTTCCGATAGGTCCCACGCCGTAAAGGAACCAACGTTGCGGATATTCCTATTGTATGAAACCCAAAGTGTATGTTCTAACCTTATAACTAACTTGTAAACTTGACTCCATTACTATCTTCTAATTACCCTAAATCTTTTTTTAAGTTAACCTTTTTCTTTACTTTAATTATACTAACATCTAGTTATATTATTATGAAGTATTTTTAAGTTAGTTAAGCTGTTTTTTATATATTAGTACATTTTAATAAGTTTAATAGTTATAACTTAGTTATTTTCTTTTCTACTAATTCTTTTAGTAGTTATATACGTTTTATTTAAAAAGGATTATATGAATAAGCAGGAAGAGCAGGCTAAAGCAGACCTTTAAGTGTTACGACCTAACACGGTGTGACGCACGTGAAACAGCATACCCCACTTTTTCCTCTAATCGACACTCACCTACCCTGTATAAGTCGAACGTATATAATTTGACTTGTATATATAAATAACACGAACTAAGACAAATAGAGTCAAACTGACTCCATTTGATATATATATCACCCAAGTATATATATATA
>VYWZ01000762.1:0-41833 GCA_008711595.1 Fusarium xyrophilum | reverse complement strand
CTACTCTACTCTACTCTACTCCGTACTCCCTACTCCGTACTCTACTCCGTACCTGGACGAGGCGGCATCTGAATTGAGGCCCCAAAAGTTAGGCGAGAGGAGAGACACGTGCTTGACAATTGAGGATTTGAGGCATGTCAAATGCGACATGAATTGATTCTCGACTGTGAGTGATTGATCCTCTTCAACTCTAACAAACTTGGTTGACCGAATGTCAGTCAACTCAACAAGAGCTCTTTGGCGATCTGTGCCATCCACACCTCGGTTCTCGTTCATCAACTCAAAAAGCGCCGAGCGAGGCCAGCCTTGTCCCTGTCCTCGTCCTCGTCCCCAAATCCTACGGTAGCTTCGCTTAAGTTGCTCTTTTGCCTTTGCCTTTGCCTTTGCCTTTGCCTTTGCCCTTGCGGGCCTGTCAAAGTAGGCGGGAATCTAGCCGTTCAATCCGGACCAATTCCAGCCAGAGGCCGTACCATGTTGGGCATAGCTTCTTCGGTTCACCAACTACAACGGTCTCGACCGCTTCCCCATTCATTTATGCTACCTTGCCGTGACGAGGATTACACATGTTAGTTATAACGGACAGGGTAGGGAAACGATAAGTGCTGCCTGGTCTGGTAAATTACACCACGCACACCACACCCCGCCTGTTACATGATGATCGACTTGGTGGAGCTCTCGAATTGGGAACGCTGAGGTTGCAGTAGGATAGAATATAGATCGCTCAAATAGGGCCACTTAGTGCTATAACGCGGGACAGATTGGGTTCGTTGGGCTCGAAAGAGGACCCTGAACATCAAAGACCTTTTGCTTTTTACCGGTGGCTATGGTAACGCAGCAGTGCTAACGGACAAGCCCTTTCTGCATTGGACGTGCATAGACTAACTCAATAGAAACGGAATACCGCTTTGAGATGTGCCTGAGACATTGTTTGAATTGTTCAGACAACGAATCGGACCCGAACTTGGGCAGAGGATATGAGAGAGAGACGAGTAGAGCCAAGCTAGACTCACTCGAGATTACCGGGTGGTCAAGCCTGTGGCACCAAGCAACGAGCCAAGCATGGGAGGGAGTCTCGTCTCGTCACCGCGTTGTCGGAATCAACCAACTCACCAAGCGAGAGGAGGAGAGGGAGAAAAGATGAGATATCACATCCTACACACCCTCCCTTCCCCTCGGAACCGGATCCAAGAGGACCCAGGGGTCAACGGCGTGCCCGTGATACCGATACCGCGAAACTGCCCATGTTGTCCCCTCTAACTATGTATGTAACTCAAAACATGGTTACATTGTTGGTGGTGCTATACAATCCTGATCATGATGAGCCTATCTCATCTTTTGGTGAGGAATTGTATCTGTATCTGTATCAGCTTCACCAAATTCTCCTGTTCGCTGCATTGCCTTGCATTGGTGAGGCCTACAAGTATGGGCCTTTTCTCTTCATCTGTCTCGTCCACGTGGTTACGTAGGTACCCTTGTCTCCTGTCAAGAGGCTTAGTGCGACATTTTTCAGTCATGGATAGGAGGAACAGGGTAGTCGGACAGATCACAACTTATGAATGCAATTCATGTACTCCTCAGAGTTCGATCTGGACCGTCTCATGGTGACATTAGACTACCTAGACAATCTACCGCTCAACCATAACTCGCACATCACCAACAGCTGCTCTCGCCATCTTCTTGAGCAACGTCCTCTCATCCGCCTCCCGGTATCTCTCCCATGAATCCAGTCCCTCCTTCGCCTGAATGCTCAACGTCTCGTAGCCCTGACGAATAACTTCCGTGACCTCCTGTATCGTCAAGAGACTAGTCTTACGACGATTCGCACCACCTTCTGAAAGCATCTGGCTGTAATGCGCACTAACGTTGATGAGTGTATCAATGGAGTTGCTGTTACGATTACCGAGACGGTAGTTCTCTTTGAACTTGGTGAGAACCTCGCCGGACTCGACGACCTTGTAGAATATATCGTCGTAATCTGCTGGCGAAGGGAGGAAGGCTTCGCCGGCGGAGAGGGATAGGGCGATGAGGTTAACAACGTGGTCGAGAAGAGTGTCGATATGTGGTAGATCCTTCAGATCGGCTGTGTATGTAGCCAGGAAGCGAACAATGGAGAGCAAAGACCGGAAGAACTCAGGCCAATGATACTCGAGCCGTGTGCGCGTACGAGAGAGATATGAGATAATACGAAGCATGATGCCGAAGCAGAGTGTGTAAAGACTGACATCAAGACGACGACGGAGATTATGATTCACGCCGTCAATCATAGTGTCTAGAAGTGAAATGGCGAGGACTCGCTCGCCTTTGACGAGAGGGAGGTAAGGCTGCCGTTGTCGACACAGACGCACTGCGACACGGGATTCATCGCTGCAGATACGCTTGCAGATTGTGGGATCTTCGATTAGGAGGCGGAAGACCATGAGGTTGAGATGGGCGTAGTATGTGGCGCGGGGTGAGAGGTAGGCGTGTTGAAGGAGATAGGAGGTGAGAGATACGTAGCTGGCGATAGGTGGCTCAGCGCCTGGCTCAGCTGCCTGTGTCACTAGGTTGAAGCAGAAGAGCTTGTTGGCGTGGGTGAAGTCGTATGTAGCTAGGAGAACAGCAGCTTCTTCCTCAGGCCTAGCACAATGTCAGTGTATGTTGTGGTAGCACAAAGGGATGCTTGACTCACAGCTTGGTGAAAAGAGCTTTGGCAGTCTCAACATCATACACAGGCTTCTTCACAGGTTTTGGCCCAGGGGCAATCGCGCCGAGTCCAATCATGTTGAGAGTAGCGCTGAAGGTCCAGCCTTCAGGAAGATCGTCCTGGATCGTGATGTATCGAGACCGAACTGTCTGACACGCTTGTCCCACTGCGCCCACGATCTTTTGAATTGCGGCTTCGTTGACAAAATCATTTAATCTTTGCTGGTAAGGATTCTGGAACTCGAATTTGTTGTAGTTTGCTAGGAGGCCTAGTAATGTGAAGGGTTGTAGGACTTGATCTGACGTTTCTGCGTCTTGGACGAACTGGCATTGTTAGCCTGGAACGCGTCGATTTGTACAGTATTGTGTACCTTCATGACTGCGGGAAAGAGATCTCTTTGGATCAGGTACGTCAGCAGTGTTGTTTGGTACGCTCCAGCTGTTACCGCCAACAGCACTTCAACCGCCTTGTATCGAACTTCCACTGCTCCGAGTCAGTTGAGCCACCTCAGGATACATACATACCGAGCCTTACACTCTTTGCTATTCCTTATTATAGCCTCCACAGCGCTGACGAAGTCGGTGAATGCGGCATCGATCTGGTCGAGTCCTGCAAGAAGAACCATGATATCGGAGCTCGGATGCGGGTATCGTTTGGAGAGGAGGCATGACAGAAAGACACTGAGCGTCTATCGGTTGTTAGGACCAATTCGCGAACTGCATTGCGGTCGTATACGACTCACGTCCAGCGCGTGCAGCTGCACAAGGCTATGCGAGCCCTTGAGCGCAGCTATACCCCTCGCAAAGAGCTCCTGCGTCCGCACATCGAGCGACAAGACATGGCTGGGGCTCAAGTCGTTAAGGATACGTCTCAGGGCGGCGCGATCGGGTCTGAGGAGCAGAAACTCTGTCCAGAAGCCATCCGTCTTCTCTTCATCATCGTAGTCATCCTAATTCGAGCAAGAGGGGCGATCAGTCGAGACGGGCGCATGGAGGTTTCGGCGGTTGCGGATATCTACCTAGCAGCTGGTGTTTAGTTCATGATGGAGGCAGTGAAAGAGGGGGGGAAGGGGAGGAGGGTTTTACCTTGAAGAGAGAATCGTAGAGCTGGATGATCTTGGGGGTAAAGACCTCGGGCTGAGGCTGGCGAGTAAGAGGTGACGCTTCCATAGGAGGGGACCTGAAGGGTGAGAGGTACGATAATGTTGAAGGAGGACGAGTTGCGATAGAGAAATGGGCCATGGCTGTTGTTATCACGTGCACCCCTGCTGTAGGTACCTATTCTGACTGGTGTTTGTGTTTATTGACACCCAAAAAGTGACGACAATAACTATTTAGCTCTGGAAATGGACTAGAGATAAAAAATCCTTTGTTTGATTTCTATTATATGGTAATTCACATCGACGCCGTTGGCTTGGCCGTTGTGTGTGCCAACAAAGGTCTCAGATTCCCTAGGACAAGTGTTCGTAACGTGGCTTGCGTAATCGCTATTTACGAGAAGCAACATTCACTGCGAATCTCGTATTACGATAATCATTGATACGAAATTGACGTTGCATCAAGGTAGTTTTCTAGTCTTTTTTCTTCCGCAGGCGTTGTGTGTGTAACGGAATGTTTGCTCTGGTGGCTTCTCGTTAGGCTGATATGGAAGTACTTAGAACTATAATCTGGCCTAAACCTCAGTTTCTGGACCCAAACTGTTAGTATATGTATTCTGTTTCTCTCAAAATCTGCAAGGTATGATATTTCAAAAAGACTTGTTATTCATTGTCCCAAGACAGTCCCTGAATCCCCCCAGGTCTGTCACCCTCCCACTCGCATACTCGGGCACAAGACTTATACCATGGTGATGCTCATCTTCACTCACTTCTTTGGCCTCTGGCTACGCGATAAGTTCAAATTATTTAGCGACGAAACCGTGTGATTATGTAAACATCACCGTGGTCAACGGCACGTACCCTTTAGGTCTTCTGGCTCGAAGGACACTGCGTGTATATGAGAGCTGACATTACTCGGCCCGTAACTTGCTCAGATCTGAGTGAAGTCCCCTCAAAGGTTACTCGGTTATTAATGGCATTGTTTGCCTATTCTGAGGCCAGACGTCTCCCGCCCATATCACTTGATGGGCAGTAACCTTCTCCCATGATATCAGCTATTTCGCTCAAATAGAAGGTGTTCATTTAGGATAGATGCCATTTTGTGTTATGATTCCTCATATTTGGATTCATCCATGTCTTCACCAAGCTCTCCTTGCGGTGAACAATGCCAACAGAGCCGTGATGACGGGTAGTGTGTCTTCGGAGCCCAGGTGGTGAAAGCGGCATGACAGTCACATGTAATGTCATCAAATCGGGTTCAACAACTGTATCAAATACTCTATATTGGCTGCTGTACTCCATCAGATGAGAAAAACGCTGACCAATACCACAAGAGAAGGATAAGTCGCGAAGCCGAATGCTGTACGGCATGACCACGATGGTGAATTCTTGCACAAGATGGAAAAACCACAAAGACTAGTAGGTAAGATTGAACGCATATTATATGTCTAACAACCCGAGTCTATGAAAACAATGAGTTCCGATCTGGAGTCACTGATCATGTGCATCATGACACCTAGGCTCGTGGCCAACTCTCTCAGTCAATGAGAGCATGGGAGAGACTCTAATCCAGGTTGTGAGGGAGATATAGGAGAGCTGAACAGACTATAGTGATAAGTGATCTTCGTAGGCATCATCAACTTAAATGAGTTGTAGCATTCGGATGAATGGTGGTAAGAGCTCTTGCGACACACGAATCATATAGACACATTGATCTCTAGAACAGCTCTATGTTAACATGATGCGACCAGAGAATGTTTGTACCGCTCTGTACTAGCGACTGTTGATCAAACATCTTTCCGACCCCATCATGGATCGAGCAAAGGTTTAGTTACCGTGCTATTCCATTGAGGTCTTTATATCAGCAACTAAGGAGCGCAGTTACCTCGCAATCAAGTATCTGAACAAACCATGCACGGCGCGGACCTACGTCAATACAGATCACGGTGAATCTAAACATACGACGTGGTTCAAGACATCGATTTTCAAGGGACGAGTCCTTACTACAGAGATTCCGCTTCTTTTTTCCGCGCATCCCCAATGTATCGCTGAGAGGAATTATATAGGACTACGTACCCAGCAAATACTACCAAGCTATCGGACGAGACAGCGGATTGTCAAGGAGTACTGAAGAACTTCAATGTCATGCCCAGTGTGAACTCGGACGCGAAAGTAGTGATCAGTTGATTCCGAATCCAGATATTAGAACTTAGAACACTGATAACAGATTTCAAGATCTTTTGACAACTACAGCCACGAGTAGACATGACTTCTAAACAAGAGTGAACTCTGCTAGAAGTTTTGAGAGATGCATGACTCTGCATTTGCCTCCCTAAAGTTCTGGTTATCGTCATCTAGGAACGTATAGCTACACACTCAAGCCTCATACGTACCCAGCCATTCACAAAGGCATTCTGGGCTTGACTAGAAACGTATCCTCCACCGTATGGCACAACACGGATGGACAAGCACAGCATTAGACTCGTCAAACTCCAGGCCTCACGATAAGAAATCCTCTACCGACATGTTAGTTAATTGTGTCACGCATCTCCATCAAACACCCAGCGTAATTGGTTTAGTGGTAAAATTCTCCGTTGCCATTCGAGCAGCGTCGGGGAGCCCTGGGTTCGATTCCCAGATTACGCATTAACAATTGCTCCGAAGTGAGCAATCGCTTTTGCCGATTGCATATTTTTTGTGCTTCTTCTGTAATCACCAAGTGGTTGTGGTGTTGAAGCGCTGAAACTCGATGCCAACGTCTGTGTCACTGCAGCGGCTCCAATCGATAACCGTGAGTAACACTATTAAGCGACTGTTGATATATATACAATCAATGGCCTTGTATGGTCGTTTTCCAGGTCGTCGTTGATCTGTTTGTAGATACGCCGTTGACTTAGACGTTGAGCTTTCCCACGTGACAGTTGGCTTACTGCCTCTGAGACTGTATACCGTTTTGGAAGCATGTTCCTTCCAGAACTCTATTCCAGCTAACCTTAAGACATAAGCATCGCTGTTTCTTAATGAAAGGGAAGGTAAAAACCGTGTTTGAGCTTGGTAACAGTTGGTCCTCTAGAAGTCTAGTGAACAACCTGTGTCTTTACATTTGAAGGCACGAAGCGATATTAAGAACAGCGTATACCTCTCTATATGAGCTCTGAACTATCAGCAATACACCTGGAATTGAGAAGGGGGGGGGGTTGAGGGTTACCTGTGCAGCTGAAGAAACAGTGCCTTGTTGACATCTTCAACTCTTGTGGCCTTGTCGGGCACCGGGGTCGAGGTGTTGCTTTTGCACAACAAAGACGTGGACTGAGAGCTCTGTATTCGAGAGATATGTTGTGCAGAGTAATGGAATTCCATGGCGCTTCGAAGCAAGAAAGAGAGGAGAGAGTACGAGTAGCCCTCGGGACAGTGACTCATAGTGATCATACAGCCTACCTATGTGGTGGAATATTAGAACTAGGTAACCAAGGTAAAGAACACTATCTGCATTGCACCTCACATAGTGGCGAACTGCCAATTAAGCAGTATGCTAAGAAATTTACTTAGCTGTGGTCTTATATGAGAATCCTCTGCTCAGATACAGATATCCACGAACCTGTTGCACTTACCACAAACTCGTGATATCCTCACCCACGGTTTCATTACATCACAGCTCCATGCTCCAGCCCCACGAAGCCACTTTCCCCAGAATCTCTGACATCATGATCATGGAGATGGCCCACGAATTTATTTCACAAAGTTCCTGTTGCGTAAAAGACTCCATTCACAAGGGGTGCTCTGCTCGGCACAGCGGCTTGCAGCGGCTGAAGCAGAACCCCATGGGGATGTACCTTGTCCGTCACAAACAATTGAGTAATAGTTGAGATCTTTGCATTCTGTCTCGTAATTCAAGATGCAAAGTCTGGGGGAGTGGAGGATGGGAGTTCTAACGTTAATATAGTGCTCTTGGCGACGGAAATACGCAAGTTGTTGATATAAGATGAAGTATCGGTGATTCTCAATAGACATCTCAGTATAGAAAGCTTCTGGAAAGACGGGAGAACACCAGCCGTCTAAAAAAGCCTGGGCTACAGGGATAATGTCCTCTGCACAAGTTCTACCTCACCACATGTGAATTCAACACTCATTTCACCTTTCTCACAACCAACAGCCCTCGGGGTTTGACCGTCCCATAAACACGCCCCATTCGATCCCAAGACGCTAATTCACAGCAACTCACCGTCTTAGGGCCCTGAAACCAGGGTTTGAGGCGGTGCCCGGGGAAGCCAACAACAGTTACCCAACTGGAGGTGGGACATACACACATTCCTTCCATTCTCCGCACGTCCCCAATAACAACCCCGCATCATCTCCAATTTCCATCATGTAAAAAATACGTACAAAGAACTACGCTTGAGATTAACCTTGAATTCTTGGTAGAGCGCCTAGGAGGGGAAAGAACTCGGGATCTTAACCCTAAGTGATGAGAAGATTTAGGTAAATCTAGCCTAAGTTCAGGGGACTCTTTGCTAAGTTTATTTTGACACCCTGCATTAAGGTTCGGTGTTTTCTTGCCCCCTGAGGAGCGCTTATTTATCTAGCTTATCCGGTGGGACCTGGCCCTTGGACTGTTCTGGGGTACATGCTCCGGGGAGTAAGTACTGGACTTGAGTGACTTTGTCTGAGGGAATCACCTTGGGTACCTCTCAGTACCTCAGGGAGCTGTCGTGCGTGTCGTGGCGCGATTTGGAGAACCAAGGACGCCGAGATGTGGGAGCATGGTTCATGTCTCCTATTCTCCGTATTGTATCACGTACTCTCAACGACTGCAAGTCTTGGTGAACATGTGAAGTCGAGTTATGGTCTGTGGATTCTGTTGCCTATTACCCCAGAATATCCGCCGTTACCGATCTTGCTCCCTCTTCTCAACCTGTGTTTGACTTTGTACGTAACAAGATCCGCCTCAAACCTGGAGTTTGTAATACGAACCCGTTTTCTTCCATCGGCTCTTATCATTGGGGAAAGGGGTGAAGAGACAATCTGCGAATGCCTATCAGGTAGGTACTCTGCTTAACTCGAGGCCGAGGTGTCATCTCAGACAGTCTCTTCGGAACGAGGCCGTGCACAACCCTCAAACCGCAACATCAAATCTCTGCTTCAACCAAGTCAGCAAGACATTTGAGATATAAGTAGTAGATGTTTGTCAACTCAGTCCTCGACTCAGTCCTTTTTGACCACACGTGACTATCTGAAGCGAAGACGCAATCTACAAGACTCCACCATCTACCCATACTGACACATAGGGCGCGCTTCCAGGGCGTCATCTCCACACAATGTCAACATCGAAGTGAACATAGGGCGCGTTTGACCACATCTTCAGAAAATTTCTCATCCTCTGAAGTTTATAAAAGGCTCTTGTAGAACATTTCCAAACCAAACTGGCCCTCGCCGTTACCATGGCGAACTTCTTGCCGCCTTTTCATCAACGATTGTGACTTCTTGGCATAACCTCCTTGCTCGGCCATGGGCAGGAATGGCCTTGTTACTACATAACCATCAGCCTCATTCACCACGGCTCCGAGTAACAACTATACAGGGCAAAAGCTGTTCAGATTGGCACGATATCATGCTATTATGGTATCTAACGATAAAAGACATACATGAGATTGGTTCTATGATATACGCTTCAAGTCAAAGCGCCTCTAGTACGCAAATGAGAGAAACAAACTTCATAACAAGACCAAGACTTTACATGATCTTGTTAAGGAAGCGTCGCTAAGCGGGCCAAGTGGCAACCTTGGTACGGTAAGCGTTGATCTCGTCCCAGTTGTGCTCACGTCGGCCAGTGTCGACATCGATCTTATGAGTTTGACAGCCAGCCCTCACGCTTCCAGAAGTAGCCAATAGCCCAGGAGGCAAGGACAACAGGCAGAGCGGGGTACGAGATGAGAAATCCCCCGACGGTTCCCATACCAGATTCGCCAGGAGGAGCAGTAATAGTAATATAGAACTATCGACTCTGTCAGCATCATGTTGGTTTGAACGTGGAACGCGATGACTTACCTGGGCAATAAGGACGAGACAGATGAGTCCGAGACTGACCCAGGAGCCGACAACACCAAAAGCAGCCTTGAAAGGAATCTCATCCACAGTATGTATGGCCTTGTCGGGCCCAAGCCTTGCGGAAGCGAATGTGGGCAAGGCAGACAGAACCCCAGGCGAACAGGGTTGAGAGACCGGAAAGAGCCAGGAGCCAGTCAAAGATCTGTCCACCCTTGGCATCAAGGTTGACGAAAGCGATGAAACCCATGACAATGTGGACAGCAACGGAAACAAGAGGGCGGCCACCACGGTCGATATAGGTGAACACCCTGGGAGCATATCCGTCCTGAGCCATGGCAGTCAGGGTACGGGAGCCACCGTTAACGCAAGACACACCAAGAGAAAGAACAGAGACCAGGATAATGACATTCATGAAGTCAGCGAGACCAGTAAGGCCGGAGTACTCGCCGACAAGCACGAAAGGCGAGGCCTCCGCGTTGGAGTAACCAGAGATGTTAAGTCGGGGATCAGTGGACTTGATAAGAAGGCCGATGAAGAAGAGACCAAGAACGAAGAAGAGGGTGATACGCCAGAAAACCTGCTTGATGGCACCAGGGAGAGCCTTGGTAGGGTTCTCAGACTCAGCAGCGGCAAGACCAACAAGCTCAGTACCGGCAAAAGAGAAGGCAGCAGTGACGAAGACAGAGCAGAACCCCTTGAAACCGTTCTTGAAAGCACCGGCGTCCTCTCTCCCGTAGCGTGTGCCCCAGTACTCGTATCGATCGTGGGGAGGACCGCCACCACGGACAAGGACGAGAGAGACGATCATGAAAGCCACCGTAGCTGATCTCTAGTCTTATGAAAGCCGCATGATACAACGTTGCGAAGACGGATGGTAGTTATGCGAATTGATGTTTAAAAACAGCCTATCACGACCTTGTAATGGGAGAAGCACATTGACACAGAATATCTTCAACCATAACAATATCCATGATGGACTCGTTACTTCCTCTGGCCTCACCGAATACGCCACTCGGCAAGAAATAATTGGTTAGACCGCGAGACACGAAATCACTGGGCATTTTCATGTTCACTCCTGATTCTTCCGACGAGCTGCTTTGTGGATGAACCAAGCTAAAGAGCGGCTGAAGGCCGAAGCTTATGGGCCAAGTTGGTGGCTTGCAGGCTGAGCTTTTGCATGTGCGACAAACAAGATCTTTGCGGAAGAAAGGGACCTCGCTGTTGTGCTTATTTTAAGCTTGATTGAAGTCTTGACTGCTAGGTTGGATTTGTATATGAGGGGAGCAATACCTGTGCATTGAGCCATCATACTCACCTCCATCCCCCAACATCAACACAAGTAACCTCGACTTACACGGTCTCACAGTCTTACTACTACACAGCAACCAATGCTCGGTTTCCATCTCAGCTACCAGTGGTTTCACTACACTCGGCCTTCAGGACCTCCATCTCCAGTCCCTGAAGGTCTTGAGCGCCACTCGGTAAACACACCACAAGGCCGAATCGAAGCCCTCTCCAACACCCCATCAATCACCAACAAGTTAAATGGCCCTCCTATAGTCTTCTGCCACGGCGGTATGGGCTGCGCGTGGGTATGGGCAGAATACGTGCAATATCTAGCAGCTCGTGGTGTGCAATGCTATGCAGTCTCACTGCGCGGCCACGGTGAATCATGGCATCCATCGTATTCTCGCATGGCTTTTGCAACGCCTCGAAGCGCCTTGGCTTCTGATCTCGTTGCGGCTGTAGAGTGGGTGCAGACGAGGGAGGAGAGTGAGGTCCTGCTTGTTGGACATTCTAGTGGTGGGGGGTTGAGCCAAGGCGTTCTCAGCGATGAATTAGCGAATGTGAAAGCACTTGCTTTGCTGGGCGCAGTCCCAGGATTTGGATCGTGAGTCCAGATAAACACCTGTCTCGAAGTCCTACCAGGATACTAACACAGTCGCAGAATGGGCGTGTACATGAATTGGTGGAAGAGGGACCCGTGGTTCACAATACGACTGATCTTCCCTCTCTCCCACCCGAAGCTCACTCAAAGAGCCTTCTTTGGGAACAAGTTCCCTCTCTCGTCCGTCATCCCGTTCCAACGCCACATGAATCGCTATGAGAGTTACTTGTGGCCTTTCAGCATGATGTACGGCTTCGCGTCGCCAACTGAACCAATCTTGAGTCACATCCGTAATGACAGCGCGAGCGGTGAAAAGGTTCTCGTCATGGCAGGTAGTCAAAATAAGCTCTCATGACAGGTCCTGTGACGGAGAAGACAGCAACATTTTATTGTGAGGCTGAAAATGACAAGCGAGATGGTGTAAGATTACAATTCGTTGGGGGAGCAGTTATGATCGGTTCAAGATCCCGAGAGATGACCGAATCATCGTCCACTCAATTCAAACCTCTCACTCCGGTAGCGGCCTCACACAACCCGAGCTAACCTGGACACGACAGCGAGAAAGCTCCGTTGGCTGCGCTGAAAGAAGCAAAAAACGGGGACGGAAGACAGGGGATTCCGGGGCTAGAGTCAGGACACTCAGCGCGTTTCCCTAGGCGAAGTTCCCTCTTCCTCTTCCCCTGAGGCAGTTCGTATGACTCTGAAACAACAACCTCAAAATCCTCTTTTTACTGCTTAAAAAACTCTTGGTTGCGTGACGTTTATATCTCGGTGCTTCATAGACCCGAAAAACCCGGCTTCTGTGCCCCGACCGAATCGGAAGCCTACCGACGTTCTCTATCCTCTCGGCCTTCTTCCGTTGCAGCAGGCACGTTTGCTTGCGGCACCGCAAAAAACAGAGCACACCCGACACTTTCAGGTCGTCCGTGGCAGTGGGGGTTGGTGCAGCAGCCAGTCGTAGCCGTAGCCTGTCAGGATCGGCACTTGCAATGGAGGGGAGAAAGGTGCCCCGCGCTCCGGAGCTGTCCGCCGAGAGCCCCTCTTCTTCTTCTTCGGCGGGCTTCAAGACGTATTCGGCCGCTGGAACTGCACCTGCGTCGGCCGATAGGATCTCTCTCGTCTCAGGTCACTTGTCGTCTTCTTCTTATACCGCGGCTTCTCCTGCTCAAGCTTCAGTGTCTTCTCAAGCTCGTCGTCTTTCAACATCCATAGCCACCATGTCTTCTCAACCTGAACACGCTACTCTCCTCATCCCCGGACCCATTGAGTTCGATGATGAGGTCCTCAAGTCCATGGGCCACTACAGGTACGCTCGCGTGATGTGATCGATAACATCTCGCTTGCTAATACTTGTCACACAGTGAGAGCCACGTCGGCCCCGGCTTCGTCAACACCTTCGGCGAGACCCTCACCCTGACCCGCAAGCTGTTCCAATCGACCGACCCCTCCGCCCAGCCCTACGTTATCTCCGGCTCCGGTACCCTGGGATGGGATATTGTTGCTGCCAACCTTGTCGAGGCTGGTGAGAACGCCCTCGTTCTCAGCACTGGATACTTTGGTGATGGCTTCGCCGACTGCCTGCGCACCTACGGTGCCAACGTCACCAAGCTCGACGGTGAAGTTGGCGGCAGACCTCAGCTCCCTAGGATCGAGAAGGCTCTTTCCGAGAAGAAGTACAAGATCCTCACAGTAACCCACGTCGACACATCGACTGGTGTCCTGAGTGAGCTTAAGACCCTTGCCGCTACTGTCCGCCGTGTCTCCCCCGAGACTCTCGTTATTGTCGATGGTGTCTGCAGTGTCGCCTGTGAGGAGATTGCTTTCGATGAGTGGGGTCTGGATGGTGTTGTTACTGCCAGCCAGAAGGCCATTGGTGTTCCCGCTGGTCTCTCCATCTCATTCTTCAGCGGTCGAGCTGTTGCCGCTGCTCTTGAGAACCGCAAGACTCCTATTCCCGCTTACTTCGCCTCCCTGAAGAGCTGGACACCCATCATGAAGAACTACGAGGCCAAGAAGCCCTCTTACTTTGCTACTCCTTCTCCACAGCTCATCCACGCTCTTCACACTGGCCTTACTCAGATCTTCACTAAGCCCCTGTCCGAGCGATTCCAAGGCCACATCGAGGTCTCCAACAAGGTCAAGAAGGCTGTTACTGATCTTGGTCTGAAGGTCGTTGCTACTAAGCCCGAGGACCAGGCTCACGCC
The DNA here is from genome assembly GCA_008711595.1 of Fusarium xyrophilum. Taxonomy (NCBI): domain Eukaryota; kingdom Fungi; phylum Ascomycota; class Sordariomycetes; order Hypocreales; family Nectriaceae; genus Fusarium; species Fusarium xyrophilum. The sequence continues at coordinate 27,916 of VYWZ01000762.1, read as the reverse complement.
ATGACTGCTATTTACCTGCCTGATGGCATCGGCGCTGCTGATGTTCTGCCCAGGTTGGCCGCCAAGGGTGTTGTCTTTGCTGGTGGTATTCACAAGGCTATTGCTCCCAAGTATATCCGATTCGGCCATATGGGAGTCAGCGCTGTAAGTGTATCTGAATTTGTTTACTCAAGATAGCCTGCTAACCTAGTTTTGACAGCTTGACCCCAGCCGCAACCACATCGAGAAGGCACTCAGCGCTCTTAAGGATAGCTTGTTCGAGGTTGGCTACAAGGTCCAGAAAGAGAATGAATGAATATCAACATCCCTTGAAGACGGCCAAAAGACGGCAAATTGCCAGTTCTTGGCCGTCCATGCAAAAAAAAAGTTAAATAATGAAACAATGGCTGGCCATTTCTGGATATCTGGATACAAACGGAGCCAACTATAGAGGGTTGGCCAGTATTGTCTTTTGTCGATAGAGCGAGCCTTGAAAAAATACGATACTCTGATGACCGACGTGTTTAGATATGGTTCGTTGAGTTTTGTGACTTATCAGTTTATGCCTGGTGATGCTGTCTGCTGCCATGAGGGGTGCGATAATCTCTCTCGTTTATGCATAACATCAACGCTAGATACAGACTACAGTTCATCATGACAGCTTAAATATTAAAATGCTTCACGAGGTAGTCCTGGATATATGTTTGGCTCGTGGTCGTTGTCATCAAGCCATCTCTCAGATTACGATCGTGATTCGGGCAGCCGCATGCGGTGATTTCAGCTCACAGCTTTTTGTACGAGATTGAGCCGTTGTCAAACCCAGAGCGAATCATGAGATCGATCGATTAATTATGCGCCGGGCAGGCTGGGGAGTTTCGGTAAGTTCAAGTATCGCTACAAATATCCCAGCGTCATGGGTTCGACAGTCCGTTAGCTGAGCTCCCTTTTGGTATGAGAAATGCGCAGCGACAGCATCAACCACCGTCACGGATCAAAGTAGAGATACATCGATGACCTCGCATTTTCAAGCCCCGCTGCTGACAAAACCGCCCTCAGTGGGATCCAGTCCGTTAAGATCGAGACGGGAGAGCTCTGAGCTTGGCCTGGTTGCTTGTGGTTACTGGAACTTACCTTGTAGCGTAAGATAAGGTAGTGACGCAGGCAAGCTGCTCACTGCGGGGCATTACTGTGCTCGGAACTCCACTAAAGGTACTGTATTCACAGTGCTTTTGCTCCCCCTCAACTCCACTCTCGTCCACTTCAAGCCGTCCAGACCATCTCTTCACAGCTCACCTCACCTCACCGACGTCGTCCACTTTGCCTTCCCTTAGTCTGCTTTTACCAAAGCCGAACTTTGCATTTCTCCTCTTCTCCATTTTTCCCACGCGAACCCTGACAAACATTCACATCGCCTTGTCCCATCTCCCTCTCTCTAGCCCTCTCTTCCATATTATAGAGAGCTAGCTGCGCTACTGCTTCTCTGATCTATATCTGCCTGGGGCTGGTATTTGCTTGGATCTTCTCTCTCCCCCCGCCTCGCCTCGTCTCGTTCGCCCACCACAACCACTACCTCCAACCGCCAACCTCTTCTTCCTCCCACCTCGTAACGATCCTCTCGTGGACCCGAAACAACCACACGAAATGGCCGCCTCCATTGAAGAGCTGGACGTTCTCGTCCGCTCCTTCTACGAGGGGCGTGGTGAGCAGGTAGGTAGTCTTCTGGGCGTCGGTTTTTACCAACTGTGGACCCCGCGCGTCGATATGAGTGAGGAACGATAGCTAACCAGGCCTCGTGAATCGTGCAGCAAAAAGCCGCCCAAGCTGCTCTCAACCAGGTTCGTACAGATCTAGATCTCAGCTCGTGCAGAGCTTCTCACTGACTTGAGCTGTAGTTCAAAGAAGACCCCGATGCGTGGCTCATGGTCGACAAGATCCTCTCGGATGCGCAGTACCCTCAAACCAAATGTGTGTAGCCTCGGCTTTGCGCCACTTCCCACGCTGTGCTGCATTCAAGCCAGCTCTCCTCCCTCTGATCTGCGCGAATACTTGACTTGTGAATCCACTCGACTAACGAATTTTGACAGACTTGGGCCTGCAGGTTCTGGACAATGTGATCTTGACAAGATGGAAGGTCCTCCCTCGGGAGCAGTGCCAAGGTCCGTCCTCACCGCGATAACAGTTAGCAACCAATTCTGACGACATGTAACTCGTAGGAATCCGAAACTTCATCGTCCAGTTCATTATCCAGTGCTCGAGCACCGAAGAGTCGCTGCGCCAGCAAAAGACCTTGCTCAACAAGCTTAACCTCGTCCTCGTTTCCGTACTCAAGCAGGAGTGGCCTCACAACTGGCCTACCTTTATCAACGAAATCATCTCGTCCTGCCACTCCAATCTATCCATCTGCGAGAACAACATGATCATCCTTCGCTTGCTGTCGGAGGAAGTTTTCGACTACTCAGCCGAGCAGATGACATCGACCAAGACACGCAACCTCAAGCAGACCATGTGCGCCGAGTTCTCGCAAATCTTCAACCTCTGCCAGGAGGTCCTCAACACGGCCACGCAGCCTAGTCTGATCAAGGCGACTCTCGAGACCCTTCTGCGATTCTGCAACTGGATCCCCTTGGGATACATCTTCGAGACACCGCTTATCGAGACACTGCGAACCCGTTTCCTCTCGACCCCCGAGTTCCGCAACGTCACCATGCAGTGCCTTACTGAGATTGGTGGCCTTCAGACTGGCGGCCCCGGCCAGCCCAACTCTTACGACGAGCAGCTTGTTAAGATGTTCACGGAGACCTTGACTACCATTGCCAACATCATTCCCGTTTCTCTTGATCTCAAGAGCACATATCCAAGCAGCAACTCGAGGGATCAGGAGTTCATACAAAACCTGGCTCTCTTCCTTTGCAATTTCTTCGGAATGCACTTGAATGTACGTTTTACGCTGTGTTGATATCCGGACGAATCTAACATAATCGCGATAGCTTATCGAGAAACTCCCTAACCGCGACTTCCTCATCCACGGCCACTACTATCTTATTAGGATATCGCAGATCGATGATCGAGAAATTTTCAAGATTACTCTCGACTATTGGCTCAAGCTTGTCCAGGAGCTTTACGAGGAGATGCAACAGCTGCCCATGACCGACCTGAACCCTCTCATAGCAGTTGGCGCAGGAATGTCTGGAAGCGGCGCCCCGAACCCTACGATGCTCAACAACTACCCCCTTCGAAAGCACAAATACAACGAGGTCCTCTCGAACCTTCGAGTCGTTATGATCGAGAAGATGGTCCGTCCCGAGGAAGTCTTGATTGTTGAGAACGACGAGGGTGAAATTGTCCGAGAATTCGTCAAGGAGAGTGACACAGTACAACTTTACAAGACGATTCGAGAGTGCCTGGTATACCTGACACATTTGGACGTGGTCGACACAGAAAACATCATGACTGAGAAGCTGGCTCGGCAAGTCGACGGAAGCGAGTGGTCCTGGCATAACTGCAACGTTCTTTGCTGGGCCATCGGCTCGATCTCTTTGGCGATGAACGAGGAGACCGAGAAGAGGTTCCTTGTTACTGTCATTAAGGACCTCCTCGGCCTCACTGAGATGAAGCGAGGCAAGGACAACAAGGCCGTTGTCGCCAGTAACATTATGTACATTGTCGGACAGTACCCTCGCTTCCTCAAGGCTCATTGGAAGTTCCTTAAGACAGTCGTCAATAAGCTGTTCGAGTTTATGCACGAGTCACACGAGGGTATGTTGAAAACCAGCTGGAGCTGACTGTTAAAATGCTAATCAACATTGGTCTAGGTGTCCAGGACATGGCTTGCGATACGTTCATTAAGATCGCCCGTCAGTGCCGACGTCACTTTGTAGCCCTGCAGCCTAGTGAGCAGGAGCCTTTCATCGAGGAGATTGTTCGAAGCATGGGTAAGATCACATGCGACTTGACACCTCAACAAGTGCACACCTTCTACGAAGCCTGTGGCTACATGGTCGCCGCTCAGGGCAACAAGCATCAGCAGGAGAGACTCCTTGCCGACCTGATGGCTATCCCCAACGCAGCCTGGGACGAGATCATCAAGCAGGCAACAGTCAACCCAACTATCCTTCAGGATGCCGAGACTATCAAGGTTATTGGAAACATCATGAAGACGAATGTATCTGCTTGCTCATCTGTGGGGTCCTATTTCTATCCCCAGATTGGCCGCATCTACCATGACATGCTTCAGATGTACAACGCCACAAGTACACTGATCTCTGAGGCTGTGGCTCGTGACGGTGAACTCGCTACCAAGATGCCCAAGGTCCGAGGTCTCCGAACCATCAAGAAGGAAATCCTCAAGCTCATCGAGGTGTACGTCGATAAGGCAGAGGATCTTCAGGCCGTCCGTGCCCAGATGGTTCCTCCTCTGCTGGAATCTGTTCTTGTCGATTACAACCGCAACGTCCCTGGCGCCCGAGATGCCGAGGTGCTCAAGGCTTGCTCTACTATTATCACCAAGCTTTCTGTCAGTGTTACCTTGATCATATTTGCAGGATTTTATACTAACAAGTAACAGGCTTTGATGGAGGACCAGGTTCCTACTATCATGCAGAACGTTTTCGAGTGCACTCTGGAGATGATCAACAAGGACTTCTCCGAGTTCCCTGAGCACCGAGTCGAGTTCTTCAACCTCCTCCGAGCCATCAACTTGCACTGCTTCCCTGCCCTGCTCAAGCTCGACAACAACCAATTCAAGTTTGTTATCGACTCATGCTCATGGGCTTTCAAGCACGACAACCGAGATGTCGAGGCAGCTGGTCTTAACATGGCTCTGGAGCTGATTAACAACATTGCTGAGAAGACTGATGTGCAGACCGCCAACGCTTTCTTCCAGCGATTCTTCATCACCATCCTCCAGGACGTGTTCTTCGTTGTGACGGATAACGACCACAAGGCCGGTTTCAAGACACAATCCATGCTGTTGATGAAGCTCTTCTACTATATCAGCCCAGCCGATGGATCTCAGCCCAAGATCCAGGGTCCTATCTACAGCCCCGATCAGGCTGCAGCTGGAACTGACAACCGAGAATTTGTCGCCAACTTCGTAGCTAACCTCCTACAAAATGCCTTCCGCAACCTGCAGGCGTACGTACCACCTCTGTCTTTCATGCCACTGAGCTAATTTTTGTGCAGGAACCAAATCACGAGCTTCGTCGAAGGCCTGTTCACGCTTAACACGCAGTACGACAAGTTCCGACTCAACCTCCGTGATTTCCTCGTCTCCCTCAAGGAGTTTGCTGGCGACAACGCTGAGCTCTTCATTGTCGAAAAGGAACAACAGGAGCAGGACGCCAAAACCGCTGATATGGAACGACGACAGAAGGTTGGCGGTCTTCTCAAGCCCTCTGAGCTGGAAGATGAGGAGCTATGACTCAACGAAGAACTTCGGACTGAATTTGCGCCCCACGCCGCCGATGAAGCGGGACCGACAGATGCAGCTGGTGATGGTTGGGAGTTCTATGGTCTCTGAGAGTTTGCACTCAAGCTGCAACCCAGTGGCCTATCTCTCCATCTCATGCATGTCTTGACATCTCGTCCACGCCCAATTTCCTTCCTGTTATGATACCATATGCCTTCCATAGAAGAGTGGCCATCCGCCTTGCCCGGCGGCGCAAACGAGAAGAAAAAAGCCCTTGTCTGGATCCGTCCTGCCTTTGGATGTCTCAAGGTAGGAACTTCGAAAAACAAACAAACAGAGAGTGTGAGAAAGATCAAGGAACCCTGGTTGAAGTTTTCCCTGCAGTCGGTTGTTTGACTTTTGATTTGACGACGTTAATGCTCGAGCTATCACCATTCCGCCTTTTTATGAATAAAATAAAGAGAATTGACATGCAAAGAATTCAGAGTATTGTATTGTGTTCGCAGGAAGGGGGAAACAGGCCGGGCTCATGTAGATATCGTTATAGCTTACACTATGGATAATCGAGCAGAAAAGTTGAGATGGCATTCATCGGATACGTGTGTGCTCCTGTCCGTGAAATGAAATGAGATATTCACTGGTGTTGATGAAGCTGTTATAGATAGATGGAAGTGTTTGAAGTACTTTACTTGTTCATTGAAAGACTATAGATCATCGTCCATCGATGGTATCTTTTTCCTGCCTCTAAAGCCACTCTGTGATGAGCATGACAGTTGCAAGCATAAATGACATCCTCACAACAGATGATCACAGCCTGAAGCCTTCACGTTGTCCTCCAAGTTCATGCTAGTCTAGGCCAAGCTTGAACCAGGCCAGCTTAACCTTCGTCGGAATTGACGACACCTCGGAAGGATTTCTAAACGATCACGTGCCTGATTTCACATCTTGATGCTTGACTGATCCGACTCCTTGTATGGTGGTGTGAAGGTCTGTGACCTAAGCTCGGCGACATGTTTGTTGCCCTTGACGTGTTCGGATGCGGTGCTTCCACGAGCCCGCATATAGAATTGGTCCTGTGGAGGCATCTCAATGTCTTCGCTCTGAACGTCTTCGGCACAGAACTAGAGTCTTGTCCTCTGCCAATCTTCTCATCCTCGATCCCTTTCCAACTCCTCGAGTGGCCAGCGCAAAGCCTCCTTCCAGTAGCTTCCAAGGTGATCCGCAATCAAATGGATCAGGAATGCGCCCGAATCGCCAAACAACCGGACATGTCGACATCCATCGGTGGAGGAGAACACCATAATAAACCAAGACGAGCAATGCTTCAGGGCGATGCTCTCGAACTAGCTCTACGTAATGATCGTCCAGCACAGCTGGAAATGCCGAGGCAGCTTGTACGTCTACACTCTTGGGTAGATTCCTGTGAACATGGAAAGCCCACTGTAATGTACCAGCGGCTGTACTGCAGGCTTCCGCAGCAGATGGACTCAAATCAGAGTTTTCGATGAGACTTATGAGCGGGGCACACTAATCGCCCTTATCACCGAGCTCTGCTGCGTCTTTGACACCTAGAAAGAACGGTGCTAGGGGGGACCTGATAAGAGGTCTGGTAGCCTGGCGATGAAGACGAGTTCACACCGCGATGAAGGCAGACAGAGTCGCAGAATCTCTCCATAAAGACGTGAAATGTGGCTCGATACTGAGTGAGTGTGTCGTAAAGCATATGTAAGCTCAGCAAGGACGAGAGTAAGAAACGGGGAACAAAGCGAGACTCGTAACTGGCAGCGTCTTGGCTGTCTCTGTTGAAGTGCGCGAGAGCTCGAGTCTGCAACTCGGTGGCGATGCGTCTCCAAGAAGCTGCGCTTTCGGCTGAAGTTCCGACCAGAGTCATGGCAAGGTGATCTGCCGATATAGCAAGGAGCTGGTCCAGAGCGTACGGGGCTTCTGATGACCAGTCAAGAGCGAGGTCCATGACGATGTCGACATTGTCAACATCGAACAATAGAGATTTGCGGAAGTGATGTAATGGTACGAGGTGCTTGTTGGTAAATGTTGGCGTAGGAAGAGCGTCTGACAGTGACGTTGATAGAGGCGACCCAGACAAGTCTGCAGCAGCGAAGGATTCTGTGAAAGCAACATTCGATGAGAAGCCAGAGTTGGAGTCTGGTGCAAGATATGACGGAAGCGGTATTGAAGAAGGCCGGTGAGAGGCTGCAGTGCTCGAGATGCTATCAGCAGGACTCTCAACCTGCCTGGTACTCATAGGCTCGTTGAAGGAAGACACAGGCTGCTCTGGTGGAGTTGGCGCAGCGGCTGGAGTAGTAGGAGGCTTTGTTACTTTCTTGTGGCTTCAGCAGTGATCATCGATGGATGTGTTGTTGACAAAGCGGAGTGTTGACATTGGAAATAATTCCGAAACCGTCAGTAACTTTAGTCATGCAAGTGGACATCCAGTCTAAGTAGTGAGTAAGTTAAGAAAGGTCTAGCAGAGCATGCATGATTCATCAAGACATGAACAATTTATCAAGAGCAATCAACGACATCTTTAGTGGTCTAATAAACTCCCAAAACTGGTGATAATCAACCACTATTCGCTTTCGGTACCAAGAGCTCTGCCCATCTCGAAGTAGAAGCTCGTTCTCTCTATCAGCCTTACAGTGATAAACCACAAGGGTTACAAGGGGGGCCACGTTACGTGAACTATTGCGCAGGTTGACTGATGATTTGGATAGACTTAGACTTGAACCGATTTAGAAATGTTTTAACCTCATATTTCCGCTCCTCCAATCGGTATCCTTCCTTTTTGGTGGTGATGCCAAGGCAGTATATGCCGGACTGCCGCCGACACTATCACAACACCAGGATCGAAGAGATCATATATCGTTCAAAAGAGATGTACAAGAATGATGTTGGTCTCTCTTACAAAAGAGCACATCTACGATCCATCCAATTTTTGGTCTTTATTGCTAAGATGCCCCTCAGGAAACATACAAGAGCCATCTTCAAAGGAGTTACAACACGCGTTCATCGGGTTCAGCTTCAATTTTCGGATTCATCCTCCAAGACTATACGCGTATAGTCACCAGCGTCTTATAAATCACCCATGCTCTCACAGCCAAGCCACGCAATGTCCACGTCGTCCTCACACAAAATCACTCCCATTCTGCCTTACCCTCAGGTACACCAAACTCAAAACATGTCTTGGCCAAACAACGGGGTATATTCCTATCTCGTCTCACTGAACTGACTACCTCAGTCGTCGAAGCCCGCAAACTCATCCTCCTTGTCCTTCTTGGCCGCCGCAGCTTCAGCAGCAGCCTTTTCGCGGTTCTGTCTCCGGACCTCGGCGATGAGTTCGTTTAGCTCCATCTGCTTAACCTTCTCTTCACCCGTCATCTTAGATGTGGCCTCAGCCTCGCGGCGCTTACGTCGCTTCTCCCTGCGCTCAACTCTCTCATCCTCTTTTTCGTGCCTAGCGCTCCATGCTTCGTTGTTCTTTCGCTTTCGCTTTGTCTCGTCGCTCTTGTCCTTCTTCTCGCCCGACTTTTCCTCTTCGAGAGCTGCTTTTCGTGCTTGCTCGCGTGTCTTCTCCCGGTAGGCGTAATTATCCCAGTCGATTTCGAGACCACACATCTTGTCGCCCTTCCAGCCCTTGAGCTCAGGCATCCTGGGCATGCGAAGCAGGCCCCATGCATTGCCGAGATCAGCCCAGTCGAGATCAGCTGCGCGGAAGATAGATGTTGCCTGATGGGCGCCGTAGCTTCGAGCCCAACTCACAAATCCCTTTTGTGCCTTGTCGAAAAGTGCCCTGTCCGTCAACGCTAGGCCCCTCATCTTCTTTGTAGCAGCCACAGCATCCTCCTCTGATGTGAAAACAGTTGGCTTTTCAAGCTTTGAAATCGGTGTCTTGCGAATCTCCAAGAATTGCACGTAGTCCTCCTCTCGTCCGGGGTGCAACATAACCACAGCCAGACCCTTTCGGCCTGCACGACCAGCTCTTCCACTGCGGTGAATGAACGCCTTGGGATCTGAAGGAGCATCGATCTGAACCACCAAGTCAACCTGAGGAATATCCAATCCACGAGCTGCCAAATCGGTCGTAAGTAGTATTGTAGGAGCAACAGAGTTCAGAAAGCGGTTGAAGTTCTTTTCTCGTACTTTGGCTGTGTGCTTTCCATGTAGTGGTACCAGTGCAAAGCCCTCCGGTAAGATCGCAGGCAGAACATGCTGGAAGTAATCGACGGCAGCACACGTTGACAGGAAGACAATACTCCGTTGGGGCTTGATAGGTAATTGTCGAAGAAGTTCTGCCAGAGCAGGCAGTTTTTGGCTAGCAGGCTTGACCATGTATGCCATTTGAAGACTGGCAGGTGTTTTCCTGTCTTCCAGAATCCCGCCATCCTTCATCTTGACCTTGACCTCGATCTTGACGGGATTTCGTAAACCAACTCGGATGATCTCTCCAACAGCCTCACTGACACTGGCGCTGAAAAGACCCGTTCTTCTTTGTTTGGGAAGATGTGATAGGATTTTCTGGAGATCAGGCTTAAAGCCAATATCAAGCAGTCGATCGGCCTCATCGAGAACGAGAACCTCGAAAGAGGATTGAGGGCAGTGGACGTGAGGTGAAGACAGGAGTTCGACAAGCCGGCCGGGCGAGGAGATAAGAACATTAGGACTGTGTCGAAGGAAGAAGCTCAGATCTTGCGCGGTGGTCGTGGTGCCTCCAACGAGCAGCTGGGGGACGATGGCGGGTACAGTGGTAGAAGGTCGTTTTTCGTCGCCTTTGAGGTGTGGGAGTATTTCAGCCGAAGCTCCGTGGAATTGTAGCAGATTTACGAGAACGGTATGAATCTGAGCGGCCAATTCGCGAGTAGGAGAGACGATTATCGCAGCAACATGATGCTTCTTCGTGGGTTCGCTAAGTCGCAAAAGTTTTTGTACAAGAGGGATGAGAAAGGCAAGGGTTTTCCCACTACCAGTAACAGCCTACAAAGAAGTTAGAAAGCCAATCACATATCCAACAGCAGTAGTATCATACCTCAACCACAACATCTTTGTTTCCAAGGAAATGCGGTAGTGTTGCAGCTTGGACGGGTGTCATTTGGCTGAAGCCCATGGTTGCGACAGCATCGCGAATCCATTCTGCAAGGGGGGGATTCAGAGCATCCCAAGCTCTCGGGCTTCTCTTTTTAACCTTTTCTGAAGCCATCGTAGAGCGAGACCGAGTCTTGTAATTTTATAAGAATGATTGTTACGGTCTGTCTTTACAGATCCAAAGCGCATAGAGGGGCCGTCTTTGGCGCGAAACATTTCTTGGAATTTTTATCTTATCACCACGTGAGATCATCGAGTTGTGGCACAGTTCGCAGATCATCACATGCTAGAAATAAAGACATCCATGGAAAAAGGCGGTGTCTTGTAGATCAGCGCCACAGATAGGCTAGGTACGTATCTGGAGTGGTCCGAGTCTGGCCCCAGACGAAAAATCTCCAACCGTTGCAGCCAAAGCCAACCCACGCCAAACTTGATCAAGAACCCAGCGACACAACGACGCTCGAGAAAAGCCTCGTTTAGGTCTTAGCAAGTATCCTCAGTGTCACGCGACTCTCTATTTTCTGCTGTCTCTCTTCTTGTCTCAGCGGCCTAGTCACGCCCGTCGAGATAACCCTCCATTGGCAAATCCATCACTCGGCCCAGTCTCTCACAAGCCTGTACATCTAAGACCTGTACTGTACCGTACTACATGTGTGCGTGCCCCGGTCACGGCCACGGTCATCAGTACCTTGTATCTCCGAACCCATCATGCGGCGGGGGATCCAACCTCCGTTGCACCCTTGTTAGTCAATCTGGATTCAACAAACACTCTCGACTCTCACCACTCTCTCAAGTCTCGGCCAAGACGTAGCCCGAGTCCCCCGAACCGGAATTCGAGTCAGAGCCTGAGCCCGAGTCAGGGTTACGGCCAGAACCAGCAGCTACATCATCATCATCACCATCACCATCACCATCACCACCCGCAGCTGAATCTTGGTCTTGAACACAACGGCCAAGGTCTACGCCACATCTATCTACGACATAGCCACGACCACGACGACCACGAGCAGCATCTTTTAGATTTGGGGAAAAAGCAACATACTATTCCCACTAACGGATCCTCTCACTACGTCAACCCCAACACCTTCGCAATCTCATCGCCGTCAGAACCCATCTCAACGGTGCGCTCATCGCGCCGTGATAAACATCTACACTCTACAATACCAAACACCTTCTGGCCCTCCGGCTTCAACGCTCTCAGTCGTGTAGTAGTTGGCGTCGTCCGCTGTTCCGCCCTCCCAGCATTCTCCTACACCATGTCTTTCCGATCCAAAATCCCGGAGACGCCCCGCGTCATCTCGCCGAGTCCCACCCCGTCCGAGCGCGACACCGCCGATTACATGGGCCCTGTTACACGCTCGGCTGCCCGGAGACGGACACCCACGCCGCAGCCCCTCGAGGAGGAGCCCGATGAGGATCTACTCGAGCCCCCCGAGTTTCGACGCGCCCGCACACGCAGCCGCTCGCCGATCGACACACAGACCGTGACGCGCTTGACGAGGCGTACGAGCACTGCTGCTAAGGCGGGCAAGATGTCCAAGGACACTATTCCAGAGGAGCAGACGACGTCTAATGGAGCGCTCAGCAGTAACGGTAATGGAAAGTCCACGACATCAAATGGCCACCTTGCGCCGCCACAACCCTCAACGCCGGTGGGATGGTCCTGGCGTGACTTTAGTCGAAGTCCCAGTCCCTTGGGCCTTATCCCCATCCACCGACACTGGAGAACCTTTGTACACAAGCACGAGGTACCCCGCAAGGTACTCCACGTGTCGATCGGGTTCTTCGTCATCTGGCTCTACGTCACGGGAACTCAGACTACATCAGTCACACCATGGCTCATGTCAGCGCTCATCCCAATCGCAGCCACTGACTGGCTCCGACACCGATACGCGTCCGTCAACCGTCTCTATGTCAAGGTCCTCGGTGCTTTGATGCGCGAGAGCGAGTACTCCGGCTGGAACGGAGTGATCTTCTACCTCCTCGGTGCCTGGATTGTCCTCTATGGCTTCCCCAAGGATGTTGGTATCATGAGCGTTCTCTTGCTCAGCTGGTGCGACACCGCTGCCAGCACCTTCGGTCGACTTTGGGGCCGATATACCCCTCGTCTTCGCAGGGGCAAGTCTCTTGCTGGTTCGACTGCTGCCTTCCTCGTTGGCGTTGGCACATCGTACTTTTTCTACGGCTGGCTCGTCCCTACAGTTGGTCGATTCCCTGGTGACGAGAACATGCTCTTCAAGGGCGTTCTCTCGCTGCCCAAGACCATCTGCGAGGCTGTTGGTGTCCCCAAGGAGCAGACAGCCATCTCTGGAGCCCTCGCCCTCGGCGTCATGAGCGTGTGGTCCGGCTTTGTCGCTTCTGCCAGTGAAGTAGTCGACATCTTCGGTTGGGATGATAACCTGACGATTCCCGTGCTCAGCGGTCTTGGTATTTGGGGCTTCCTCAAGGTCTTCTCCTAGACGATGCACATTTCAGGATGGGAGCGGCATCTTATGAGCATAAAGAGCTGCTATTCCTACCAGATCACGGCGCATATGAGACATTGAGCAATCGCATATATGCAATGCATTAGTCTGACACTGTACACGCATTGGGGGTTGATGTGTATACCCTACTCTCCCCTCGTTGCCCCGTCTTTTTTGTTTCTCTTACTCCTTCTTCTTTGTCAAAGCATTTATCTTGTGAAAATGGGTCTGCTGGAGATTGAGTTTTTACATATGTTCTCGGCATCGAGGGCTTTGTTTTTAGTTTGTACTTTATTCAGCTAGGCTTGCGAGATGGGAACGGCGTGCGGAAGAGGAGGAAGAACATGAAACTCCCTTACAAAAATTAACATAACGGTTCTCCGGTTTGGGTACCTGGCTGCGAACCTTGTTTTCAGGTGTCACGAGGTGTTACGTCGGGATGATATAGATCTATTCCTGAACGTCGGTGGAACATTTGGAATGGAAAATGGGATGGGACAGCGTGATAGGTGTGATAATCTTAGGGACTATGCAGACAGAACGAGACCACAGAGGTATCTAGATAACGAGACGAAACGCATCTCCTTTTCCTTTTCACTTGCTCTTCATGACACCCTTGCAAGAAATGCAAGAAACTGACTGGTTGCGCCACTTTTGACGTCTGTTGTACGAACGCCGTACAGCATTCGTATTGCTCACTTTCTGCTTAACGGCTTGGATGATACATCCGTGCCACGAGGTATTTTGAGCTGTGACTTCCGGTGATGATCGTCAGTCGGGCTGCAGAATGTTACACGACCTCGGAGGCTCACTGTGTTGAACAGACTCTCGGATGCTTATTCAACCGGGGTCAAATCAGTTGTACTGATTTATTTGAGCGTTCCGTTTTTGGCAGATGAGGGGAATTAACATAAACATGGAGGCTCTTGTCTCTCGGTTATGTCCGGTCGTTGAAGGCGGACTTACACGACAGTGTCCGTGATGGCGGGATGAGTCGCTCAGCTCAGAGGCGACTTCTACTTACATAGTGGAAGACTCTCTACGTCATGTTAGCAAATCAGAAGCGAGATGGTCTGAGATATTTCCTGACAGAACTCCTTCTGCATTGGGTAAATAGCTTGATATGTGAATGGCCTATTGTAGTTGGGAGATAGATTGGCTAATTCGATATCAATCGTTCCGTTGGCAAAGCCTCGTCCAGCGCACACCATTCACACCATCTTCGCAGAAAAGAAAAAAATCCATCTACTCTGCATCTCTGTTTAAGCTTGTCGTCCTATTAGACGGTGCCCCATCATCGAACCCCCCTGCACGAAGTTGCATTTTCCCCTCCGTGTGCCTGGGCCACGCCTTGCCGCACGCTATGGCGCTGAGTTGTCCGTGCGTGATGGAGGGTATCATGGCAGGGGAGGCGTGTAGATGATAAGTACGTACTATTTGCAGCACTCCGAGATATGTACGCTTGGATAGTCATGTTGCAGTCAGGATTGTGCCTTCACGCAAGTTGTTCGTCCTTCACTGAATAGTTTATGACACGGAACGAACCAGAGGGCCGAGTCAAGTCCTGATGGCTTTTGTGAGTGGGCAAGCGGATGCGCTGTTGGAGGACGACACCCGCCTTGTCATGCAATGCAAATGCAATGCACTGCAAACAAAGGCACCTGGCTTCTTGTGGAGAAACAAGTCAGTCATCTTTCATCTCTTTCCAATCTCGACGAATCTCGCGTCAGTATTCGGTTCCGGTCATCATCCACCGGTTCATCTCGCTTTGATGGCCTCAAATCGATCAATGTGAGGCGGGCAGATCAGTCGACTCCATGATCTCCAGGAGACTGAAGGATTGAAGCACAACAGCTTAAACTAAATCTGACGCACAGCTCGCAACGCAGGGCTCGCAAGTCATGCCACCTGGGTGATAGGCCCTCGGGTTTCGTGGTAGGACTTGCCATTCAAGACGTAACAGAACACGATCATCGCAAGTGATGCGCAACTAACAAGATCGCGAAGTGGATGAGCCGGAACAGCCCTCGTTTGATGCCGACGCTGATCGGACGTCGCTCAAGGACATCCCAGGTCCGAGGACGCAGTAACAGTGATACAAGAGAGAAAGCTACAACGAATTTCGAACGAAGCAACTACCCGTATCGGATGTGCATGAACCGTGACAGCTCTTGAGAGAGTTAAGTGACGACTTCAGTTTCCGAGTGGCGGGTAGCGACAGGAACCGTTGAAGACGTGTCACAGTGGCTCATGATGGCGACGTCAAGTGGGCGCTGTTGTCGCAGACTCCAGAACTGTCACTATACAGCAGAGCTGCAGCCCAGAATCTGCGCATAACCGGGGCAGCGTCTCCATTCGTAGCTGTCGTTGACAGGCCGGGTTTGTCAGGGAACTCCTACAACGAGCGTCGGTCCGGCTGTGCAGCATATGCAGAGTGTAGGGGGCTCAAGCCGGATAAAAAATGTATTGGTATGATCAGTGATAGGTATTTCCCATTGTCGAGTGCTCATGTGGCTGGTCGTTTCCCTCACGGCTCAGGCTACCATGGGACATATGTGGAAGTTCAAGAGAGCATCTTTCCAAGTCGATATTGGCCTTGCAAAGACTCTGAACACGCCGAAGATGTGGATTGGGCATTTCATTTCGTCTCGTAATCCATCCATATCGGTCTCTACGATGGTCTTAATTGAACCATACCGGCTCAGACGCAACGATTAGTTCATCCTTTTCGCGAATTCCCTTCAACATTCGTCAAACAAAACTCACGAGCTAAAAGTCCATCTAGGACAAACGTGCAAGCACGTACCCTGTCACAGATAGTCTGAGCTAACTGTGCCAATGCTCACCACTAGATAAAGATGGTGGATGGTGGATCTTGCGGTGTGGTGACTGGTTGGTAGTAGCAAGCGGGGGAGGGGCGAGAAATAAGGAAGAAATGCCGTATGTACTGAAAAGACCCATTGCGATGGATGCAATCATGCTGCATTTGCCCAAGCATTATCCAATCAATTGTTGACAGAATTTGACCGATTCTTTTCGCCAATGGAATTGCGTTGGACAAAAGGTTGAACAGATCGAGGGTGGTGAAGCCGAGAGCTCAAGAATCTGGACATGAAGCATCTCAAAAGTCGTGTTGAAGTCGTGATAGTGGATCGTTGGAGTTGTATCAAGGCAATGGGTTCTCGGTGTTACATGGCCCGCCGTCAAATGCTTCAAGACGAGCTCAATTTCGTTCTGTCAATAAAAGATATCTCAGATATGGTCAATGAGGCTCTGCGTGATTGTGATAGAAAAATTGATATGGCACGTGGAACATCCAAGATTGAATCAAGCAAAGGAAAAAGCAAATCCAACCAAAACGAAATGGCTGTCATCATCAATGGGATGTGAGAAGGTACGTTACGCACGCACGCACTTTCCTCCCCCCACCATCCCACCAACTTGATGCGTACCAGCTCATCTCATGGATGGATCCTTCCTCCTTCCATTCTGAAGAGCTTCCACTACGTAAGGTAAGGTACCTTAAGGTATTACACGCACATGCCAGACCGAAAAGCTCCTGCAAATGGCACACCATCTTCGTAGAGAAGGTGCCAGAGACACCTGTCGATTGAGGTGACCCCTCGATCGGGTCCCTGGAATTCAATACCGGACCTGTCTTCCATTTCTTTCACCCGATACAATACAACCTAACCATACAACTGCATATCATCAAACCCACCGTCATAGCAACGTCTGGTAATCGTTTTGACAACGCATCACTACATTACATTACATTACATTACATTACATTACATTACATTACATTACATTACATTACATTTCATTACCTTAACTTACCTTACCTTACCTTACCTTACCTTACCTTACCTTACCTTACCTCCTGTGCTCTGCTGTTAAGGTACAGGCAGTTACAGGACAGAGCAATGCCAGAAATTGCCCGACTTGATGCACCTCTACCCGACCCGCCGCCTTGCGTTCGCTTCTCAATTCACACCCTGTCAACCGACTTTGAGAGCCGATCCTCGGTCAGACCATTGCAAGGACTATCTTGATCATCACCTCTTCCTTCTGCCTCGACAGACATGTCTGGGCTTTTTGGTTAAAACGCCGCCAGCGAAAAAGATGCAATTGGAGGGGGGTGTGGGCGAGATTGTGTTTGGTGCTTTTTAGAGGGAAAATGAAAATCCCAAGGCTGCTTTTCCATCAACTTCGTCTTTTGGCTTTGCTTAGCGTCAGCGCGCTTGTTTGCAACTCTCTCCGCCTCCGTCTCCATTCTCCATTCTCCATGCTCCTGCCTACTCCCCTGCAGCAAGGAACAAGATGCAGTCCTAATGCATCCCAAAATTACACTGCGGATACATTCAGCAGCCTGCATTCTCCAGTATCCGCTCTTCCGCGCAGATGTCTTGCTATTTCCTTGCCCAGAGCGCTTGAAATGGACCTGAAAATGGAATGCCAAGGTTCTAACAGGCGGTTGGTGATCTCTCACTAATATCCATTTACACGGTGAGGCAACCAATGTCTTTTCTCTTCAGACACCCACCACCAATGTTACCCGCTACTCCAAACGGTACCGGAACCCGGCCGATTGAGATGTACTCTGTATGGTACAGATATGCCTTTGTGAGGGTGTGGGCATTGGTGTCTACTTTACTCACCTAGGTCCATCTAGCCAGCTCTCCGACCAGTCAGCGTTGATTAGGTCGTTCGTTGCGCTGTCCGTTTGGTCCTTTCTTACCGGCGATCCATTTACCTGCTTTAAGTCCATAACTAGCTATCACCAAAAAGCAGCATGCCAGCCTAGTTTACATCGGCTATGTCCCTCACGTCACTGGACCAAGAAGCCCAATCCAAGCCTGGCCTCGACTTGCCTCCTCCGCTTCTCAACGACCAAGCCCGTGACGCTCAGACGACTAACACTGTCGGTCTCTAGTTAATCGCTCCAGACAGGCAAATATCGGTGGGAAAGCTTTTGCCCCCAAGACAAATTATACACATGGTCCTTATCCTTTCTCGACGTTTGGGCCCAAGGGCTAGTGCAGCCACTGGTGACTGTTAATTGACCCGGATATGCATGGCATCTTACCAGCATCTTGCTTTCTCATGTACTTCTCCTGCTGTAACATACGGTCTGGGTCGGTCCCTACAGGTCGGGTCTTCTCTCGGTCTCCGCTCTGGCACACAGACGCATTTTTTTCTCTTTTTATTAATTGCCCGCTAGCACATGGTATCGTCATGTTCTGCCCAGCGCCATATTTCACACATATCCATTGCTCTATCAAGCACATCTCCCCAGTCTCTCCCCTAAACTTGCCCGGTAAATATCGTTTTGGGCCCAAGGCGGACCCCATCTTTTACTCTCTTTTTAACTGTTTCATCTGACATCTGAGATTGCAGTCTTTACTCTCGGCATATGCACATGCCCATGCTCATCCTAGGCTGGTCTTGTTACACGCAGCCAACGGCGTAGCTCAGAGGCGTTTACAATTTCAACGTCACTGCATTTGTCAAAGCATTGCCCTTGAAGTATCTTAGAGCCACTCTTCCTTTAGGTTACGCCTTATTCAAAGATCGGTCTTTCTCTATACTCACCCTCCCCCAAAAGCCCTATCTTGAGCATGCTCCGTTACTCTTCTCTTTCGTTGGCTCGGATGTCAAACGGCAGTACATCTCGGATAGTTCTCTTACATTTCATTACCCTTCCAAGGCTCTTTGCCGCTTCTAGCCTCCCTAGTCACCCTCCTAGTAGTCCTAGTCTTGAAGTTTTGTTACCTGGTTATATCGATGCCGTCCGTGTTGGCCCACACCTGTGCATCTCGTCGTGATCGTCTCGTCTAGCCTCTCATCACCCTCAGGACGATGGCATGGTCCTGTCATATCCTATGCCACGCCCTCATGGGCGGGGTTACTCGTCCTTCGTCGACGAATGGTGTCAAGCTGAGTTATCCTGAAGTTCTTCCGGTTTGGCCGATCAAGGTTCCTGCAAAAAGTATAAAAAGGCCAGAGTTGATGCTGTTGAAGCTTTCTTCTTCTTCTTCCTTTCTCATCACTCTTCAACCAGCTCCTGACTTGAAGTCCCAACTTGCCCAGCACTCATACACAGTCTCCTTGACTTGTTGTCTTGATACACGACTCTCATACCTCAACTGAGCTCAACTTGTCCTCAGCCTACTCAACCTTGAGCAATCACTCGGATCACTTATCAAAATATTCAATTGGCATTAACACATCTTCTTCTCTCTCAAATAATCACCATGTCTTCTCATTACACTCCTGCTGGCTACTCCATGCCTCTTCCCGTTTCCTCAAAGGGCTCCCAATACCCCACCTACAGCCAGTATTCCGTGTCGCCTCCGGAATGTGATGACTCGGTTAGCTCCGCCTCGGGCATCCCCTCCTACAGCAATGGTGGATACTCGGCTACCTCGTCCGGGTACCAATATTCTGGCGGGTATGGTGAATATGAAAGCACTCGCTCTGCTAGCGGCGTTGACTTCCAGGAGTACATGCAAGACCGCTTTGCCAACTCTTTTGACCCAATCCCCCTTGACCGCAGTATGGCCATGCAAGCTCAGACGTAAGTGGATCTCCCATCCGATTCCCACAAACGCGAGCAGACTATCTTTGTTCGCCGATATTCGGCAAGGTTACACAAGCTTGCCGTTAGCGGCATGCTTTCATGCTTTCATTTGGCCAGGATGTATACTGACTCGATCTTGTGGGTAGATCTGGTAAAATGAATGCCAAACACCGTGAGCTTATGGAGCTTCAGAAGAAGGCGCAGGCTCGTCTTGCGAAGACTCGTGAGCGCTTCCAGGAGGGTATGCGAGACGCCCATGAGGTGCGCAGCGATCTTGAGTGGACACAAAAGAAAGTTGGGTAAGTCGACCAAACTTTGCGATGTTTTTGCGCCGTATGTCAAACGCAACTACAGTTTTTCATGCGAGGCTCAAATCGCAGAGTCAAAGAAGAGTGAATTGAAACTAACTGACTATTGCAGCTCGCTGAAGACCAAAGCTTCTCGCAAGCATGGCAAAGAATACAGCAAGGCCCGCGCTCGATTTCCATCCCCTGAGAACTAGATGATTCTTTGGGTCTTTCTTTGGAGCGGCATTTTGAACTACTACGACCAAAAATTCACTTAGCGAGCAGCTTTCGGCCACATGCGATTCACGAAAATTTCCTACTTGCGCACATAGTTTCACTGCAAAATGCAGGAACACACGATATCAGATTCCCGGATTTCCAGATTAATTGTTTTTTGTATATTTAGCGAGTATTTCACGCTTGTTATGCCACCCTCACCACGACCTGCATGAACTACTCGTTCATGCAAGGGGAGCGTGAGGTGACGTTGAAATCAGGGGCACTAAGCGCGGCAATCGAGCCGCCTGGCGCGCAGTGTCTTGCTGCTTTTACGTAGAACGACAGGGCAGGTGTGGGGGAGAACACGCGAAGAGGGCGAAGATGGGCGGCTTTTTCGCGACTTATGGCTTATGATTGGATGAATTGAACGATCTAGGGGTGGTTGTTAAAAGTACACCTCCTCCCCAGCTACTGTGGGGTGCCAGGGATAGCGTCAACGGGTTTGCAGCAAGACATGATGTGTCGGAACTGATTGCTACGTGCTTGGAAACCTGTATGGGTATGGGGGACGCGGGAGCAGCCGAGGGCTGCAAGAACGTTCTGCTCATGGCATTTGCCGAGGGGGGTGTACTGAGTGAGAAACCTTGGAAAGCACTGGAGCGAGAAGATGACAGGATGGAGAAAAGCAGCAGACTCGCAAAGCAGTGTATTTCAGACGCTTGCCCCAACCAGGGGAGGCAGCGACGTTGAGATCGCTACATTGGGTAACGCGGCGAGCCTGGAGAGCTGACGGGACCAACTTGGGAGGAGCCAGGACCTGTAAGAAGGTTTTTCTTTGTGGATATCTCGACTGGAGTACGGAGTCTCATAGCAAGCAATATCTCGTTTCCCCTCTTTCACTGAAGGCATAGTCCTGGGACTAATTGATGTGATAACCCCCCCGTGGATGTGATTGACCTGCTCCCCACGCCCCTTCAGGCCGTCGGCGAGCCAGTCTGAGTAAGGACAGGCATGTAATATGAGGCATATGGGCGTAGTGAGTTCAAGTCCCGTCGTAATGGTACTCGGAGGTTGTTGATACCCCTGTCGCATATGTCACATGACATGCCACGTGACACAATATTTGAAATCGAAATCTGTCTCTGGCCAGAATATGAGCCAGGGCCATGCAACACTGCGTCAAGCGCTTCCCGGTGTGGTCCATTCTGACGAAGCTTTCCTTTTGACAACGTCCGGGTCGTATAATCCAAGTGCATTGGTAGTTGTCCACCAGTATCAATGCTTCAGGCAGGCGCATCACCTGTCGTCGCAGCGTTCCCGGCATTTAGATTGATCCACGTTCCTCTTGTCGTCAAACCTCGGGCCTTCTCAATCTTTTCCCAGGGATTCTCGTTGGAGAGGCGGTCGTAGTATCCGGTGAACTTGTTACCCCTGGCGGCTTGTGCACCTGAGTGCTGGCCTTGAGGTGTGGCTTGCGCCGGAGCAGGTCTCTGGGGTAGGCCAGCCGGACGCGCTTGCGGTGGCACTTTCTGTTCTGGGTTGGCATCTGCTTCGTTATCGTCGTCACCCAGTGAGATCTCATCCTTGTTTGAACCGGTTCCTAGAGCTGTAGAGTTCGCGCCGGTTGCCGATGACTTGGATGGCAGTAGAGCATCTGCATTTGGATTGTAGCGACGGCGCTTGGAAGGTGGCGATGCAGCGCCGAAGGATGAGAAGCCCATCTGAGCCATGAGGTCGTCATCAGAGACTTCCACGTCGTTTTCTGTGGGGTCCATCTTGCGGGTGTGAGAAGAAATGTGGTTGAGTGTGGTTCACTTGAACAGTGAGGCAGGCAGTGAGAGGCACCCCTTTGAATGAGTGAGATGAGGATATTAATGAGTGAAGTGAACCAAGTGAGACGTTGGAAAGAATGAGGTGTGCCTGGTGCAAATGGACTGCCCCGGGTTGAGGCTGATTGTGGAGTTGTGGAGTTGTGGCTGTTGGGCAGCGATTGTGGCTTGACTCTTGGGCCTGTCCGTCCATCGTCCGTCCCGTCTGGGCATCCGTCGGCATAACTAGAGAAACAACAAGGATTAGAAAATATGTGAGAGCAAAATCATGATCATGGCATAAATTGTGGCTCCTTCATTCACAGACCAAACAAATTGCTGATACAGATATACCAGACTATGGCGCAATACTTTTCATGCCTTAAAGCTGGATGGTATCGCAGCCAATGTTTTAGAGAGAAAACGAAATATCAGTGACATCAGACTGATGATCAAAAGGCCGAGACGAGACTTAATTAGAAACAAATAGGCTGGGATAAGTGAAGCAGTCGGAAGATTTAGCGAAAGTCGACGAATGAAGATAGATGGCTTTTCCCTGGTGCTTGTGTAACAGATCTGCGGCCACCCGAAGCCTGGCGTGTTCCATTTCTTGCTTCATTTGCAATTGCAAGTTTTTTTCCATGTGAATTCATCTGTTCTTCTCGCAAAAGCTGTCTGACATACTCATCCTTACCTACCCAGTTTCATCCCATCTAAACTAACATTTTCGTTGCTTCTTTTTGTCAACTGCAACCCACGTCATTGAATCTACACTACTACACAACATCATCATGGCCGATCCAAAGCCCATCAAGCTCAACCCCCCAACCAAATATGCCCCAGCTACCAAGAATTCACCTCCCGTGGACCCTCCCACGCTCGATTGGCTCACCACAACATGGAGCGTCACGCACTCGACGCTGAGCATGTGGCGCGATGCCCGCAACGTCCGCATCACATACAAGCTCCTTCCCGGAACCGCAGATGGCCGACCCCGTCTCGACGACCTCGTTGAGTACGAGCCTCTCTCCAAGGACGGGACGCTCAAGACGGTCCAAGGCACCGACACACAAGCTTCGTCTATCGGCTGGGACTGGCGGGGCAAAGGATGGCTTATCTTTGTCAACTCGCACTGGGAATTGCTGGGTTGGGGCGAGGCCGTCACTTCAGAGGGTGTCAAGGAGAGATGGGCGCTTACGTGGTTTGCACCTACGGTTTTTACGAAGGAGGGCGTTGATATCTACTGTGATCGTAAGGAGGGGCTGAGTGAGGAGACGTATGTGAGGATCAGAGAGGCGTTGAAGGGATTGGAGACGAAGAAGGTGCCTGAGATGGTTGAGGCTCTCATGCAGCCTGTTGAGATCAGGTTGCCGTGGGTTGAGGGGAGCAATGAGTAGGTGACGTGTTTGGACGAGCTTCTTAGTTTGACTTTTTAGTATTTTGATGTAATATACCCTATCGCTTGACATAGAGATGCTGCCTAATGGATGTGTACAGATCTCAGAATTACACCATCTTTGCAATATCATGTGAGCTCAGCGAACTTTGTCTTTTAAGTTCTTGACTAAAAAATCGAAACAGACAGCTGTGAGCACCCTGGTGTGTTCTTTACCAAGGTGTTACGCAGATGTTTTTGCATCATGTCCCCGATTCTCAGAGAAACCTTTCACCAAATGATCTGGCCACAGCCTTAGGGACTCCAATTGACTATTGACAGCAAGTCACCATTATAAACATGGCGTCTGAGGCAGCTAACTTGATGATATTGACTTAATGAAGCTTTGCCACCTGGGAGGCAAGCAATGTTTAAATTATGCTAGACTTTGGAGATGCTTGGAAACCTTTCGAGGCTGATATGTAAAGTTTGAAAAATTTGAAAAAAATTTTTAGGAAAAAAAAAAGCATGGCATCACGGTCATAGCCACGATGTCAGGTAAGACTCATAGTGTCCATCACATGGGCATAGAGCCTTCGGGTGAGAGTTTGTTTCTCCCTTAGCTAACAGGCAGTCAGATCGAGTATGAAGATATTAGAGAGTACAAATCGTGACAGTCATCGAATAGGTATCATGCTAAGCCATCAATTTTTCGAATGGTATCGTCGTCGTTCATGGCCAACCCCCTCTGAAGATCGCGAGTCTCTCATATGAGACTCATCATCTCCCCGACGTCTCTCTTTTCTTTCTTCACTCTCCTCGTAGCGCTTTCTCTCATGCCGTGACCCTTCTCTATCGCGACGCTCATGTCTTCGACTTCGAGAATCAGAATGACCGCTATGGCTATGTCTTCCTTCTCTTGACCTGTGTCTCCGCTCATGCTGAATGGGAGACCTCTCCTCATCACGACCGCGACTCCTATGTCGCTCCCTACTCCTATCCCTTTCGTGATGCCTTCTTCGCCGTTTCTCGCGATGTCGTTCATCTCGGCGCATCTGCTTCAACTCTTCTTCTCTTTCTTCCTGGAAACGCTTCCTCTCCTGTTTGATCTCTCGAACCTTGGAAGCTCCCTTCTTCATCATGGCGAGAGGGTCGTTAGATACTATGCGCTTGGCATCTCGTTCTCTGCGATTAGGGTCCTGGTTTCCCCATACGTCTTTTGACGAAGCATCAGGGGCTGCAGCATCAGAATGAGAGTACCATGGTTCAAGAACGCCATCCTTTCCTGTAGCATTCGAGAAGCGCATTGTGTACTGGTCCTCGTAGCTCTGCTTTTTCTTCTTGGTGTCCTTTTCAGCCTCTTCATTCTTCTCAGCATGAGCTCTGGACTTTTCATCGCCCAGAAGATCAATATGTCCATTGTGATCCACAAGGGGCGCAGAACTAGTGCTCTTCTTCTCAGGCCCTATTCTAACAAGAGCCGCGTTTTCGCTTTCTCTCGCTATTCGCATCTCAAAGTCGGTATCGTCCTCACCTGGTAGTTTCCGTTTCCGTCGCGTACTCGTCCTTTGCGACACATCGCGATCACGAACGGGAGGCTCCTCGTGTTTTGGTGCTTCATCGTCTTCGACAGGCGGTGGTACTTCGCCTCGAAGAATAGCTAAGCGCCGTTGTGCATCTATCTCTTGCATGCGCTGCTCCTCAGCTTCTTCGGCGGCCTTTGCGGCGGCTTCATCACGACGAACACGGGCGATGTTGTCGGCATTGTAAACGTTCCACGACTTCTTCCCGAGTAAGTGGCTACAGAGAGTTAGCTTACGCGGCAATTGGGTAGGTTCTTGAACAATATGTACTCACAGTGGCATCTTAACGATATCGGGATAATGAAAGTAAAGGTTTAACTAATAAGGGCAGTCTAACTTTAGACCTCCTTTGAGGACACTTTACTCCATAGGCAACTTTACTCCGTAGGTAACTTTCATCACCTTAGGTAGTGGGGGCCGTCTGTGTCACAGGCAGGCCGGGACCCCGCCATTGAGCTGCGATCGCCACCTAAAACTGTCCTTAGGGGATTCGACTTACTTAAAGGTGGGTAGCTTCCCCTGCATCGAGGATTGTAACAACACATTGCTTATCCAAATTTGGACCTTCCGTCTTTCAACATCAACACCACCACTTCGTCCTCCTTAGCTATGAATCGTCCATTTCGCCCTCATCCAGGGCAACAGGGAGTTTCGCCTCGAGCTGCACGGCTGCACGTCGAGACCATCGAAGATAAGACTCTCAGAACCAGATTTGTTTACAACAACAAGTAAGCCTATTCTTTGCAACAGTAACATGACGATGAAGCTAATGACTAGGAAGATGCGCCGTGTCCCCCGAAGACTTCCCTCCCAACCGAGATGGCTCTGATCATCACATCCTCATCCGCGGCGGCCAACCTGTTGGCGAATACGTTGTCACTGCCACGCCTATCCCAGGCTTCCCGAGAGGCGGTATCAGTCTCACCGACGCCCAGCGAACATGGGCCCGCATCACCATGAGGGACGAATTCATCGGCGAGATCTACAATCCATTCAGCGCTCGGTCCGATGCGTACCTTGGCACCGTCGAGCTTTCGATCACTTTCAGAACTCAAAGCAAGAAGACAGACGTTCCCTACGATGAGGAGGAGCTCTCCAAGCTCTTCATTGACTCGTACCAGAACCAAGTGCTTGCTCCTGGGCAGCGCATACTTATGGACCACCGCAACATTGCTCTGCTCGTCATTGTCGAGTCCGTGGTTCTCACGGGGTTGGACACGTCTTCAGAAGCGGAACAGAAGAACCAGGACCCCAATGCCAGAGGTATCCTGATTCCCCAAAGCAAGGTGTTCTTCCACGCCAAAACAGGAGATGGCTTCAAACTCAAACCTTCGGTGAACAAGCCCAACGCCAGCGCCATCTTCGCTCCCAGTTTCAAGTTTGATGATCTTGGAATTGGTGGTTTGGACACTCAGATTTCCACCATTTTCCGCCGTGTGTTTGCGTCTCGTATTTTCCCTCCTGGTATAGTCGCCAAGATGGGCATTGATCACGTCAAGGGACTGCTACTTTATGGTCCCCCAGGAACGGGTAAAACCCTGATCGCCCGACAATTGGGCAAAACTCTAAATGCTCACGAACCTAAGATCGTCAACGGTCCCGAAGTGCTAAACAAGTTTGTGGGTCAGTCCGAGGAGAACATCAGAAAGTTATTTGCAGATGCAGAGAAGGAGTACAAGCAAAAGGGAGACGAGAGCGGCCTTCACATCATCATCTTTGATGAGCTCGATGCTGTTTGTAAGCAGCGAGGTTCCGGATCTGGTGGCGGCACAGGAGTTGGTGATACTGTTGTCAACCAGCTCCTTGCCAAGCTCGATGGTGTGGACAAACTTAACAATATCCTTTTGATCGGCATGACCAATCGAAAGGACATGATCGACGAGGCTTTACTACGACCCGGTCGTCTAGAAGTCCAGCTAGAGATCTCTCTTCCTGATGAAGAGGGTCGATTTGGTATCATCAAGATTCACACCTCCAATTTTGTCAAGAACGACATCTTGGACCACGACGTCGACTTGGCTGAGCTTGCTCGCCTTACCAAGAACTACTCCGGTGCTGAAATTGCTGGTCTGGTCAAGGCGGCAGCAGCCAGTGCATTCTCTCGTCACACTGATGCCAACCAGATCACCGTTACAAAGGATATCGAGCACATGAAAGTCAAGTGGAGCGACTTCCTACTGGCTCTCAGCGAGGTCAGGCCAGCATACGGTGCCTCCGATACGGATTTGGAGGCGGTTTTTCACTCGGAAATTATTCATTATTCGCCTGACATCCAAAACATACTGAACGACGTGCTTGGTGTTTCGCACATGGTCCAGGAGCATCCTAAACACCACAAATCCTCGATCATTTTCCACGGCGCCCAGGGCAGCGGCAAGACAGCCCTGGCTGCACACATCGCGAAGCTTTCAGACATCCCTTTTATCAGGATCATCACGCCCCACAAACTTCTCGAGTATCGCGATGACATAGCCAAGTCCGAGTTTATTACAAAGACCTTCAACGATGCGCAGAAATCGGCCGTCAGTCTCCTGATCTTGGACAGTATTGAAAAGCTGATTGGATGGAACCCTATTGGGCCTCGATTCTCGGCAACAATAGCCAATACAATATCTGCTTTGGTCGCCAAAGACGCTGTTCAGGTAAGCGACTTATTGACATGGCAGCAACTTTAGCTAACAGAAACGCAGGGGCACCGTCTCCTTATCTTTGCAACGACTTCTAAACTCAGTATTCTCGAGGAACTCGAGTTAGCCAAGGACTTTTCGCGGGATATATACGTGCCGACAGTATCGAACCTCCGTGAGCTGAAGACAGTCCTGCAGTCACGGGGCGGCGTTGCGGCTGGAAGCGCCGACCAGACCCTCGCTCGTATTTATGAGCATGCTGGAGGGGACCAAGTTGGTGTTGGCATTAAGCCAATCATGGAATTCATCGCGGAGGCTGAGATGAGCGAAGACAGTGATCTCTTTGTCAATAAATTCTCGAATTCGGTGGTGAAGAGGATACAGAGTCAACGGGTGCGGTAGGGTATAAAGAGGTGACCAGATTAGACTAGACGTATCATTATTAAATTCATTAGCTATCTTCCCGTAGCGATTTCTCTACTATTT
>VYWZ01000761.1:0-32969 GCA_008711595.1 Fusarium xyrophilum | reverse complement strand
CCCCCCCCCCCCCCCACTTCCAACCTTGCTCCTCAACCCAACGCATCTCGTCTTTCCCTCTTTCTTGGTTGTAAATCAAATCCATCACTCACTGCTGTTTTGTAATCCCGTGCCTGCTTATTCCATAATTTCCTCTCTCCTCCTCTATTCATCCTCTTATACTTTACAACGAATCCCTGCTGGTGCTTGCTTTCTTTTTTCCCGAACTCAACAATCTTCCCGCGCCATCTCCGAAAGTATCGTCCCATCGACCCTCAACAAGGAATTAAACCTCGAACGATATTTTCGGATCCTTACCTATAACCTTGTTCCCACTCATCGCATAGGAGCGTAACTTTTTCCTTCTTTTTCCCGACATACCAAGTTCCTCAGTTGTTTCGAACTCGCGACGGCCTCAATCGTTACAGGTCGCCTAGAATGAACCTGAACAAGGCCGCTCGCGTCATCCTCTTCGGTGCACCTGGCGTTGGTAAAGGGACCCAGAGCGAGCGATTGCTCGCTCGCTTTCCGCAGCTCAATCAAATTAGTACCGGTGATCTCTTGCGTCGAAATGTCAAGGAGAGGACACCCCTCGGTTAGATTTCCCCCTCAATTGGAGCATTTTGGCGGAATGCTAATAGTGGTATAGGCATCAAGGTCGAGAATACGATGAAGGCGGGCGGACTTGTTGCTGATGATCTCATCCTGCGACTTATTTCCAACGAATTCTTCACTCGGGGATGGCTTGCGAAGAATGGACGTCCGAATGTCATGACGCTCAATTCTGAGGCGACGGCGATGGAGGCTTCTTTCAATAGCGCTGCTTCTGATCCTTTCATCAACGCTCCGTTCCTCGACGGCCACCGTCCTTCAAAGGTCTCCAACGACCCATCCGCTTCGTTCATCCTCGATGGCTTCCCCCGAACAGCTTCTCAAGTCGGCCCTCTCGACAAGCTTATCCCTATCAATCTCGTAGTCTCGCTCAAGACTCCCGTATCCGTTATTCTCGAGCGAATCCTCGGACGTTGGGTCCACGAGCCCTCTGGCCGAGTCTACAACACCAGCTTCAATGCGCCCCGAGTCCCTGGAATCGACGACGTGACCGGCGAGCGATTGATCCAGCGCCCTGATGATTCCGAGGAGGTTTACAGAGCACGATATAAGAAGTTCCAAGAGACCAGCGAGCCTGTTCTGAACCACTACGCCCAGAAGGGCGTGCTCGTCGAGACTGAGGGCATGAGCAGCGATGAAATCACCCCAAAACTATTTGCAGAGTTCGAGAAGCGCTTCATCCACTGAAGGAAATATCCTATGGTTTCAAGACGTTTATGTTATCACTAGTATATGACTTTTTCTTTTCTTCTCCATTCGCTACGGTTTAGCTTTTTGTATTTTTGTTATCATCGGAGTTTTCATCCTCGCGGCTCGGGATGCTGCTGATGGGAGTTGCAAAAGACAGGACTGGAGAGATTCCTTGTCAGATGGCGCGAATTGTTGGGAGCTGTTCGTTGGTTGGTAGTCCTCGAAGGACATGGTGGCGATGGTGGAAAGGGATGGGATTGTCTCGACACAACTGCACTGGTTTAGAGCGCAGGAATAGGCATGGTCATTGCCTGAATGATATCCACACATGGACCCCTTCTTGGATTCAAATCGCAATGTGACATGCATGATCTCAAAGTGACTGAATTCCAATTCATCTCGTCTTGAGATTGGTAGTGTTAGAATCCCGCTATGTGTACATAGATTTGGCCCATGAATACCCCTAGAAACATTGCTAGCTAAGCAAGACCTGATCACAGTCCCTCTCTTCTTCTAACGCAGTTCCATGCATCCCACCGCATCAAACGTGGCACTAAAATGGCGGCAGACCTTTCAAGACATTCCAAGTAAACAATCCGTCATACTCCGTTCGAGTTCATACTCGTGTTCGTAAAAGTGATGTAAGCTGTAGTTTGGCGTGGAAACCTAGCATCCTAGTCGCGCCAGCCCTCGCCGCCTTGAAGACCGCTAGGCTGGCCATCTGTTTGTCCAGGTCGCAGTGGTGTTTGCTCATCGTCGTCATCGTCGAGGGCCCGCGCAAGCTCATCGGGGTCTTGCATCTTGGCATCAGGGTCGACTGGGCCGCCGAACTCGTCCTGGTCACGGTTGTGTCGGTCCTGCTCGAGAACGCCGTCATCGGCACTGACTGAGATACCGCGAGCTCCCCACTTTGGACGAGCTCCTCGTCGACCACCCTGCTCATCTTCAAATCCAGCGGGGCCACTCTCCTCGTCATCATCGCTGTTCTCGAAGCGCTTTCCGAAGATTCGGCGGAGGAGCCATCCGCGGGACATGTCGTCAGCGTCGACAATGCCGCCACCTCGAAGCTTGACGCGCTGGCGAGTGTAGTAGACCCAAGCAAAGTCGATGTACAGGGCAGTCTGGATGATGCCGAAGATGACGGAGACGGTGTTGGGCTTCTTGCCGGAGATCTCGAATTCGCGGATGAACCAGTTGACGCAGTAGAGGGCGCGGTAGGAGCCGAGAGCGACGAGGTAGAAGGAGTCGATGACGGTGGGAACGGTTGTTTGCCGAAGGAGGAGAAGCTGAGGAAGGACGCAGACGGACTCAAGAATCTGGGAGAACACCCACATCCACTAGAAGCTGTTAGTGATGGGGAGGCTATCGGGCAACAGTAACATACAGGTCGGAAACCCTTGTGGCTCTCAAAGATGAGCATGACGAAAGGAGACAGGACAAATGAGCCACCAAGGATGATGGCGCCAATTTTCCAAGCAATCTCCCGCTCACGCGATCGAGGATAGATCCATTGCATAATAGCAAGGATGTAGAAAGACGAAATGATGTAGAAGATCTTGAAGACGATGTTCCATGGTACCGTCTCGATGAAGAGGTCGAGGTAACGTGTGCAGAAGACGAGGGCGTAGAGGATCTGCGTGATGAGGGAGACGCCCTCAGCGCTCCTGTTTCGATGGATAGCGAAGACGAGGATGCATTTGGAGAGGGCGTGGGACAAGTCGCCCAGGACACGGAAGAGCTATGGGTGCTGTCAGTTTTGTCGGTCTGCTAATGCATGATGTTTCGCAGACGTACGTTCCACGCGCCCATTGTCAAGGGCGGGAAAAGGAGGTATCGGCCGTTGGTGCGTTTGCGTCGAGCGACTCTAGAGAATACGAGAAGCGAGGTAGGATAGTTGGTTTCGATGGGAGGGGTTGGAGATGACAAGTAGCCGGGTATAAGGTAAGGCTAGCGGAGGTTGAGGATGAGGGAGCTTAGGCAGCTGAGCTTCAGCTTGGCGATGCGATGATGGAGGAGGAGGTGGAGACGACATGAGCAGTCTAGACTGGGCAACCCTAAAGTGTGCGTGTCTGGGTCTGGGGTACAGAGTAGCATTTGAGCTTGCGTCAGTGCCAGCGACTGGATTTACGAGGCATGAAGATACATCTCAAGGCGCCGCCACATCTACATCCACTTCCGGACACGTGCGCCTCCATCATGAAGGAATGCCCAGAGAGAGGTTGATATATTTTATACAGATTGTTGCGATGTATTGAGAGATACAGACAGTTTGTCTTATCGATATGATTTCAGCTGGTGACGCGGACCTACCTTGACGTCGGATGTGTGGCAGCCACGGGTCGACAGTAGGGAACATCAAACAATTAAGTGTCTGTACAGAGTACGCTCACTGAGTCGCGCAGACTGTAATTCCCTCATCCTCAACACCAAGCACACACTCTACTACGTCTTCCTATATTCTCAAGAAGATAATTCTCAGCAGGCAATGCCTCGCTTCAAGTAATCTCTCTCACTGGCTCTCAGTCTCAAAGTCATTGCCGCACGCCCCCTTTCAAGTTACGAGCGTTACGAGCCAGCCTACGAGCGAGCGAGCTTCTTCTACCCCTGCAGATCTCCAGAAACATCACCACAGACAGAGTCCACGCAACCAACCTAAACTGAACTATACGCGTTGACCATTGAGCCTCGACGACCACGTGTAGTGACAGTCACAGAATACGGATATAACATGAGACTATCGGCATTCGTTGCCGTTGCCCTGGGTTGGATCACCGGCGCTAGTGCCTTTGGAGTCCCCGACGTCCTGCAAAAGATTGAACAGAAACTTCCCACAAGAGACGCTCCTCCGCCGAAATACTTTAGTAAGTTCACCCTTATGCCCAATGGAATTGACCATCGCGTCATAAACGAGGAGGTCTCTGACTAACGGAACCTGCAGGGGAGGCATCGTGAGTTACCAGCAACAGCCAACAACGCCGCACAGAAATACTAACAAGGGCTCGCTCGGTCAGACAACATCCCCACTATGATCTGAGATATTTTGGTCAAGCTCTCGAGCCAAAGGATCAGAATGCAGGCATCAAAGTCCTCATGCAGACATACCTAGCCACATTTCGAGATCTGGGAGTCCAGACCTGGTTAATGCACGGCTCCCTTCTCGGCTGGTGGTGGGGGAAGAAGGTGAGGATAGACGCATATCCATAACTTCACATGTCCACTCTAACCGAAAGGATTCTCTCAGGCCATGCCGTGGGACCTAGACGCTGATGTCTCGGTTACTGAGGCAGACATGTATTTCCTCGCTGCCTATCATAACATGACCATCTACTACTACCAGTACGATGGTTGTCCGAAGGGTTGCTTCTTTCAGCTGGAGATCAACCCATATTACAAATATCGTGAGAGGGACGATTACATGAACTTCATTGATGCACGGTGGATCGATATGCAGAATGGCTTGTTTATTGACATCACTGCGGCGCGGTATGACCCTTGGCATGAGATGGGCAATGGAGTCATGTACGACAAGCATGACCATGAGTTCAAGGTGCGTATATATGACAATGATCGTTGCCTTGTGCTAAAGCTTCATGTGGTAGGACAAGTACATCTTTCCTCTGCTAGACACCACCTTTGAAGGTGTTCAGGCCAAGATTCCGTACAGGTACAAGGAGATCCTGGCTTCGGAATACGGCGAGGAAGCATTGTCGAGGACTGATTACCATGAGTATGATATTCCGATGCAACGTATATGCGCGTCCATGAGAACTGACAAGGGATTAGTCACCGATTCGACACAGAAAAGATGCAGTGGATTCCTATGAACTAGACCTCAGCTGTTGTTATGTACACAGGACTGAGGCATGTTCAAAAGGCGTTCAGCTCTATCGAGCAGGAGAGGGATATCGAGGATAGATTGGAAAGGAATATAGAATACTAATGATACCCGGCTGATGACGGCTGGCCGTCTCGTAAACGTCTTGGGTCTTTGTTTACTTGGTTGATAGCAGAAATCCCCATGGTTACGATGGGAGAAATTATGTAGATCTTACAAATTATAATCCTCGCAAAGCTCATGGAACACTACCCATGTATCATCATGTTCCAGTCTTGTCTTGCAAGCCTGAGGTAGTCATTGGTCGGTCAATCTGGCCCATCAGTCAATTAATTGCTTCGATGCCCCGCGGCTCTAGAACGCGTCTCACCCCACGCGTCACAAGCATATCCAAACGTTGCTCTGTCAACATCATCACATTAAAAACGCCCAATTGCACCACCACCAGCGCATTCAACAGAAACACTTACTCTGCATAAAATTGGATGCGCAGAGAAACATATAGGTGCGCTTTTGTCCCACACCATTATGGCCACAGGTATGCCAAGAGCGATTCCCATCATCATCAAGCAGTTGATCAAGTCGCTAACACAATAAATAGGCCAGCAGCGCCGCGCTGACCGGCTGAACGAGCGTCTACGAGGTGCCCAGTACGGATGACGCTACGCAGTTCCCAGTGTGTCTTTGCTAATGCGACTCAAGGCGTGCCAACATCGAAGATGACTCCTTCAACCTCGACATCGCTGGCCTCAACATAGCTGGCTCGACTCCCGCCGCACCTGCGCCAGCACCTCCCACATCGTCGGAGCGCCGAACACCAAATACTTCTGCTAAGAGGAGAAGACTGGATAACGAACCGCCACCATCTGCACAAGTGCAAGGAAGCGCACGAAGACGATCGCCTCGATTGAGAGACCCCTACGATTTGCCAGAAACATCTAAGGAATCTGGCGCGCAGGATACGACAGGTGAATCGCGAGAGGAGCAAGTGCCGAGTCCTGATGTTGTAGAGGAGCCGGAACCTGAGGCCGAGGAGGAGGAAGAGGAAGAGGGCGGACCAGAGCCACAGCCAGAACCTGAATTACCGAGCCCAGAAGTCGAAGCGCCAGACGGGAACGAAGCTGAAGTCGAGTTGCCGGTGCTACCGGATAACGAAGCCTCCGAACGACCATCGCAACGACGGGCAGGCCGTAGGTCAGTGGATCAGATTGCGCGAGATGTAGCGAATAAGCGACAGGACGTACGCACGAGCGAAGCCATATCGTCGAAGACACGATTACACACGACGCTACAAGAGGACGATGCGCCGCCTTCCTCATCGCCGCTGGTGAGCAAGGTGCGGCGGAGTGAAGGTCCCGCTGTACTTCGGTCGAGACTGTCACAAAGGCGGCCGTCGAGGCTTGCTGAGCGAGATGATGAAGAGGACGAACTTTCACCAAATCGAGCAGATCACGCCCCTGCGGATGACGAGCGATCGGATGATGCTACAGACATAGCAGAACCTGAAGTGGAGGAAGTTGAAGAGGAGCCCGTAGTGGAGGAGAAACCACAGGAGGACGAAGAGGCAGCGGAAGCTATCGATGCACTTGAAGCGGCCAAGACAATTGGAAGAAAACGGCCTCGAAGAAGTCTACCATCTCAATCACCAGTCGCTGAGCCCGATGAAGAAGAAGTGGAAGAAGAGCAAGAAGAACCTGCAGCAAAACGACGTCGTGGACGGCCATCAAGAAGCCCTGCGACACAGAAACGACCAGCCACCAAACCAAAGCCTACAAAGTCGAAATCACGGACAAGACAAGAAAAACCACTACCGAAACAGGTCCGCAGGACGAAACAAGCTGCCAAAGAGCGCCGAGTCAGTGACGGCTCAGCAATCGAGGTCACAGTTCAGCGTTTCGTCAACGTCAAGAAGTTCATCAAGGGCGACAATGAAGAAGAAGATCATCTTGCGGCGGATCTGCCTTTTACTACAACTGGAGTGACAGCGGTGGACGTCTTTGCACAAGCTTGCTTGGAAGTCATCGACGGCACGGTAGCGAAGCTCTTGGGAGCGTTACAGAACACCGAAGAGAAAGATAAGAAGAAGGAATGCCGAATCAAGATACGGGCCCTTGAGGCGTACAAGGAGGAGCTTACGTCTCGATTGTTACAATTGGTGAGTTGTTTCGCACTACGTGGGAAACATTGGGACTGACGTTTTAGTCAATTCATCTCATGGACTGGCAATCATTACGGAAGCGTGTTCGTTTGGTACAGCGAGAGAAGCTTTCTCTGCGAGAAGAGATATTACGTCTCAGGGCAGAGAGGGAACAAGTAGCACTCAAGATGGATGCTGTACGCATCAAGCACGAAGAGGACACCAAAGAGTCAAAAGTGAGCGATTTGATACTTTCCTCGACTGCAACCTCCGCTCACAATTATAGTACCGACTCGACACCTCAGCTATAATGCATGACATAGACATGGCAGTCGAACGGGGACGAGATGCACCTGAACTCTCACGCGCCCGAGAGAAAAAGGCCGATCTCGCCAATCTCGAGCTTCTCGTCGCACGCATCACAGACGAAGCCAGCTCATCGAGCTCCGCAGGCGGTATGCTCCAACAAGTCAAAAACTTCAACGCCTTTCTCGAGCGCGCAGCAATCGCTCTAGAAACAAGATGAAACAAGAAAACACAACAAGTAACGAACTGGAACGTCTTTGTTCTTCAATGCGGCATTCGTCATATATACTTTTTTACTGGATCTTGGCCTTGCTAAAGTCCATCTCGGGATGCTGCTCCTGGAACTTCTTGAGGATATCCGCCTTCTTCTGCTCATCTGAGCTAGGCAGACCCTTCTCCTTCTGCTGCTGGTCGAACATCATCTTCTCGACCATACCGCGGGTCTCGCCGTCGAGATCTGAGAGCTTGGAGTTGTCGGGCTGGATCTTGGTCACGTCGATCTTGGGGGCGGATGTGACGACGTGCGCCCACCATTCCATCTTGTTCACCTTGTCGAGGTGGATCTCAACTGTCTTGGTGCCGTCTGAGTTGGTGCTGAGCGTCCATGTAGAGTCGTCAACGTGGACGGCGTGGGGGAGATCGCCCTGTTTGTTGGGTTAGTGGGTGCATGAGATGTGGCCTTAGCTGCTGTGTGTACCTGGATGGTTGGATCCTGGCCCTTGATACCCGCCTGTAGGCTCTGCTTCTTGATAGTAATGACGAGATCCCTTGACTTGAGATTTCCGGGTACGTCGAAGGTGACGTCGAGCTCTGAGATGGTCTGAGTCCACTTGTAGGGAAGAGCAGCCTGCTCCTCGGCCTCCTTTGCGTCGGCAGCGGCGGTCTCAGCGGGTCTAGGTTCTGTGAGAGTCAGTACATGTGAAGCTTATAAATAACGATAGATCTCTTTATATCCACCCGCGGAATGAGTGGTCAGAGTGGTACTCACCGTTATCAGCCATGGTGATGTTTTCGAAGCGGTTGTGATATCTTCTGAGGGGAGATATCGATGGAAGATGTTGGTTATGAGAGAAGAAGGCTGACAATTCATGGAGGGGCAGCTACAAGGTGGGGCCAGGTTGCTCTGAGCTTTGACCAATGGGAATCTTCCCGTCACACCTGTAATCCCCGTCTCTCGTCAGCCGTGAACATTTGATAAGGTAGCCACTGATTACAAGTAATCACTTCTTCACCATAACAAAGCCGCCGAGTTCCTCTTCGTCTCTCGACAACCTCGCCCCTCCTCTCGACCGCACATCCAGCGCACTCGCTGGCGAAAATGTCTCGCGCAGGCGTCTCAATACGCCACGCCACAGGTCTCAACGCGCCTCCACCGCCAGACCAAGACGAGACATGTCCCGTATGCAAGACAACACGCTACTTCAACCGCGATATGGAATTCCGCATCAATCCAGAGTGCTACCACCGTATGTGCAAGACCTGCGTCGAGCGAATCTTCAAAGACGGCCCCAACCAATGCCCTTACGCCGGCTGCCACAAGACCCTCCGTCTTCGCGGTTTCAAGACTGCTTTCTTTGCGGATCTTGCTGTGGAGCGTGAAGTCGATATTCGGAGACGAGTGGCGGCGGTGTTCAACAAGGTTGAGGAGGACTTTGAGACGCTGGATGATTATAATGAGTACCTGGAGAGGGTGGAAGTTTTGACGTGCGACCTTGTTTATGGCACCGATGAGGAGAGGAGGAAGGCTGAGGCGGAACTTGGGGAGTGGGAGGTGAAGCACAAGGCGGATATCGAGCGTAACAGACGTCTTGCGCGTGAAACAGCTGATGCTCGTCAACGACGTATCGCAGCAGAGGAGGAAGAGGCTCGGCAGCGACGATTGCGTGAACAGCAAGAAGAACTCGAGGAAAAAGCCAACGCGAAGCGCTTTCGTGAAGAAATGCTTGACTCTCTCCAGAGCGCAGAAACGGGCCGCGCAACAGAGGCGATGGACAAGATCATGCTCAAGAAACGAGGACACAACAGGCGAGACGCAGCACTCGGCGCCGCAGGAAGCAGCGGTCTCTCTATCAGAGGACTGCGTGAGAGGAAGGCAGCCGTTGTGGAGAACGAGCCGTACGATCCGTACGGCGGCGTGCGCGTCATGCCAGAGCGTGTGCACCTCTCGCCGGAGACACTGGCGCTGTATAGCAACGAGTGGGTCGAGGAGACACGAACGAAGCCCAAGTTCAAGGCTGGAGGGTATAGTCCTGATGAATATCTCACTCGCGCTTTGTTCGAGGCGTTTTCAGGGCTGGGTGTGTTTGTGGATGAGGAGAAGGTTGCGAAGAGTGTTGCTACAACGGGCGCGAAAGAAGCAGCTGTGGCGGGAGATACGGGGGACAGAATGGACGTCGATGATCCGTTCTAGCAGATGGTCTTCGTCGTTTAAACGGGCATAGCTATGGAGTTTGGGCGTTTGGGAAAAGACACTGAGGGATATAACGGAACTGGAGTTTTGAAGATGGTAAAAATGACACGATACCATGGCTACAGAGAACATACACCAGGCACAGTGAATACAGAGGAATAATCTGATGATGACTGTATTTTTGTATGACTGCTACTATACTAATCCAAAACGAAGGATCGCCAGGAGAGGGTTGACGGGCAAATTTCAGAAAGGATGCTGAATCCTCCTGTGTGCTCATCCTGTGGCCTCGCGATCCTCATTTCGAATCTCATCCCCCGAGAACGCCTCGCTTACTATATGGAAAGGGAGGCTGTTACAGCCAAGAAACGGAAACAAAAGGGCGCTGTTGGAAAGAAGCGATGCGAATTATGTCTTGATTTGAGCTTGTAAGATATGACGGGGTTCTTGGAACGGCTGCTTCGATAACCTTATTGCTGCCAAGGTGTCTGTTGAGCAGGACGAGGGAATACAGGTACTGTGGGAAGTTGGTCGAGGCCGCCCCCGATAGGCTGTTGGTTGGCTTGCCATCCCATGCCTGTGTTGTGGTTGACAAAGGCGCCGTTTCGGAAGGGGTTGGTAGTACCGGTCGGTTGAGGAGCGAGAGCAGCGCCGGCAGTTTGCGAACGCTGTTCTTGGTTTGGCGCTGGCATCGTGGAGTTGCGAGCAAAGGGGTTTGTGCCTGTTGGTGCAGGTTGAAGAGCAGGTTGTTGTTGAGGAGGAGGATGTGATTGGAATGGCGAGTTTGAAGCTTGGGCGAAAGGAGAAGTGTTTTGCTGTGGTGATGTTCGAGCGAATGGGTTTGTAGATTGGCGGTTTAGAGCGGGTGTTGTAGCAGATGATGGAAGGCCTGTTTGTTGAGCCATGAGCATAGACTGGCGGAACGGGTTGGTGCTTCCTGTCTGCATCGGTTGGAGACCCTGAGGTGATCCGTTCTGAGCAGGTTGTTGGATCTGAGGAGCAGCGCTGGGAAAGCTGGCCATTGTATCTTGAGGGATTGGTGCCAGTGAGCTTGGTTGGAAGGCTTGTTGTTGAGGAGTGAAGCCTCCGAAACCGGCTCCATTGAAGTCGGGCTGGAGTTGGATCTGGGGTTGCTGTATCTGAGGTTGCTGCGGCTGCATGAACCCAGTTTGCTGAGGCTGTTGGAATGGGCTGTTGGAGGCAAATCCAGTAGGCTGAGGAGCGAACCCGTTCTGCTGGAACGGCATGCCTGTCGGCTGCTGCTGGAAAGCCTGTTGTTGAGGCTGAGGGTTCATGTTCATCGGTGTCTGATTCTGCTCGATGGAGTCAAAGAAGTCGATCAGATCGGGATCAGGACCCTTGTTGGCTTGCGGTCTCGACTCGGGTGCCCTGTTCCCGCTCGAAGAGGCCGTGATCTTGGGGAAGGGATTACTGGACGCTGGTTCGGGGAAATCGCTGCTCTTCTTCTTGCTGAGACCTCCTTGCTTCGAGCTTGAACCTCCACCAATTTTCTTCACATCCTGTTCTGCAAGGTACTGTCTCCGGTGGACCTCAAAATCGGGATCGTGAAGATACTCCTCCAGCTGGCGTCCAAGGTTAACGGGAGCGTGCTTGAGCTTGGGCACCTCGACTCGAGTTTGGTGTTCGTGCTGACGAGCCACGCTCAGATATTGGACGACGTAGTCTGTTTGCTTCGTGAATTTCCGATAAATGGCCATAGCACGTTCGGCATCCACCTTTGACATCTCGAAAAAGTTACCTGAAGGGATGAACGTTAGTCAAAGTGGCGGGCTGAGACAGAGGGGGAGGGGCAAACATACCGAGAATGCTGATGAGCCCTTGGTTGAGAACCTGAAATAGTGCCAACAGATCCAAGACAAGCAGTCGGAAAACAGTTATGGTGATTTCGTTCTCTGGCTCGTTCTCCATCACCTGGGATTTTCAGTACTCAAGATTTCCTCGCCCGTTGCGGTCCAACTTACGTCGCATTTCAGTAAAGCCTCAAGTTGGTGTTGAACAATTTCCGTCTCTCGTAGCAATCCCTTCTCAACCGAAAGCTTCTCAAGTCTTGACTCAGAAGCGCGCACCCAGTCCGTCTTCGTCTTCTCGTATGCGCGAGCTCTCTCGGCCAGGTAGTGGGCATAATGTCGAATATTTCGTCCTTGGATTTGTGCTGCCAATCTGTCAATGCCCATGTCCAGATATTTTTCGGCCTCTGTGGAACGTACCGTCTGTAAAGCTGCTAATCGCTAGCACATTGCGATGTGTCGAAAGAAAGGCGAGCGTGACATCGGGGGACCCCTCTCTGATCATCAGATGAACAGTAATTAGACTTTTGAAGACGACGGTCCATGTTGAATCGCGGAGACGGTATGTGAGAGCGCGAAAGACCTCGCCGACGCCAGCTTCGCCGGAATGGGTAGCTACGAGAATGTGTTCGATGTATTTCGTTTTCGGGGGAGCATTCTATGGCATCCGAGATCAGTACCAAGTCGAACCTCGAGAACCAGCGCCCATCAAGGAAAATTGGTTGGGCTCATGATTGCCGCTGATATTAGGCTCATCAAGAGCGCGCCGCCAAGACCGCACACGTACCTTGATCTTCGTTGCGCCCTTGACAGACTTTTCGAAGGAGCTTGACATGATGCCAACAGAAGCTCGGGAGCTATATCGAGCTTATAATCGCCGGGCGATGGAGGGTCGAAAAGTTCAGACGACGGACGTTGCAACGAGCGACGGGGTACGGTGACAGATGATTGATGGCCGGGGATCCGGGGGAGTCGAGGCTGGGATGACGATAAGAGCTGCAGCAGCAGAAGACGACGAGCGAAGTCGAGCGTGTCGGATCGCTTCAAAGTGACCAGCGCAAAAAGAAGATCTTGACGGGCCTTGGACGAAGAAAGAGAGATTGACCGAGAGAGACAACGAGAGAGTGTCCGCATCCGCGCCGGGGGACGTGGACGATTCTGGGGCGTGGCAGGACAAGGGGAGGGGTGTGTGCTGTTCGGGTTGGCGTTGACTTGAGGTTGGGCTTTGGTGGTTGTAGGACAAGAAGGTGGAGATTCTGGGAGATGTGGATGATAGAGAGGTACCTGTGCCGCCCAGCAGCTTTGAGTCATCCCACGATGTACCCTCCAAATTCGTGTCCTCCGGAAAGGTGGTTGACTCCGATACGGGCGGGCGCTACTCTCCCACTGTAATTCCAGGGGACGCTACTGATGTCGTCACCATGGATTCTTTTGTCTTTTTCATTTCAGAGGGACTTGATTGCACCGAGGCCGTGATGTTCTATGAGGTTGAAGGAATCTGGGGACTTTTTTTGTCTGAGGGGAATGCAAATTG
This sequence comes from Fusarium xyrophilum, assembly GCA_008711595.1. NCBI lineage: Eukaryota > Fungi > Ascomycota > Sordariomycetes > Hypocreales > Nectriaceae > Fusarium > Fusarium xyrophilum. The sequence goes on along the minus strand of VYWZ01000761.1, from coordinate 19,658 downwards.
AGGCATCGTTGGGCATCTGGGTAGCACGGACACAGTCTGCTTGTGGCTGTTTGCATGCGTGTTTGGTTGCTTGTGCGATATTTTCTTCGCTTCTTCACGTCTCACCAAAACTCATTTCACCTGATACAGCTCTAGACAAGGGACGGCACATTCACTCTATCAAAGACAGCAGGTCGCGGAGCACAAGGGTTGTCTTTACAAACAAGGTACAAAATTCAGTTCAATTGAAGTCGTAGTACATATATATACGCGAAACCTCACTTGAGGCTTGCTCCCCAGTTCCCTCAATCGCAAAAAAAATAAAACCTACCTTTCAGAGCGGTTCGATTTCTGCACGCCGAGTTTCCCCAGCCGCACAAACCAGAACAACAATCCTCTCTTTCATTCATTAAAAAATCAGAGCTTTTTTCCATCGCGTCCGATGCTTGTAACAAGGTCTGTGTCGAACGCCCATTTCATGGTACCAGCCTCACCTCGCCAAGAAACCGCTTTAGCTGCCCCGAGAGGCAGAGGGTTTCGAGGTCCGGGGAGGAGGCACTGCATCATATTAAACACGCGGTTCTCATCATCTGCGAGGTAAATGTCAGCGACTTGTCAAAATGCAAGCGTTTGTGCTTGGTGGAGAGGACTTACGGTTTCTTGAATGAAGAGGGTCATAAGGAGAAAAGGAAAAGAAGAAGAGAGGAATGGGATCCGCGCAAAATTTAAAAGTCCCCGTAGTGGGGTGCTGGCCGTGGCTGATCTTCGGCTGTTTGCTTACCTTGCCTCACCTTATCCACCACCCTAGACTCTGGCATCGCTGCTCAAGGCCAAAGCCAAAGAGATCTATACTTGACGTATTTCAGGTTGATTCGGAGGTCTTATGATACTTCATACTGGTCCTATGATAGTCCTGGAAACTTTGGGTTTTTGCATTGACGTCAGTCTTCATACTTGTTGTACGAAGCTTTTCCCTGAGTCTTTGTTCCTACTCAACTGCTATCTTTATATCAATTGCCAATTCTCGAGCTTTCCACGTACCGGCAAATCTTCGTCCATCTAAGAGACTAAGACCCCGGATTATCAAAACAAATCTTCTGATAGCACTCTTTCCGAAATTATGAGGTCTTTGTCGAAATGTCACATATCTCCATAGCTCCCACGTAATCGACCTAGCACGCCATATCTAGTGATAAGGCACGATAGACCAATGAATTACTTATCTATACTCAGCATTTGTTTCCTGCATACAGGTCCCTCCCTAGCCGTTGACATGCCTCCTATACGATCCGGTAGAGCTTCGAAAGCATTGCGATCTTTGTCGCAAACACAAAACTCGCTGTTACGCTTCCGGCAGCTCAAATGGAACTTGTTTGCGCTGCAAGACCTTATCTCAACGATGCTCCTTGGACTTTACTGGCCATCGACGCTCAGTCTCACCACCCACACGTGAACAAATAGATGTTTCACGTGAAGACTCGGCTGTTCGAGGTCGGAGAAGTTCAGTTGATGATAAGTTTGTATAGTCGCAGATAATGATGAGTTACCATTGACGGGTCATATAGGTTAGAAAGGCTCGGGCGAACAGTCAGCGCTTTAGTCGATAAACTTGACTCAAAACTGGATGAAATTGCCGGACTATTTAATGGTAACAACGAAACTTCTGTTGTGCAAGTGCCAGTACCGTCTGCAGAACTCGACCCGGCTCCTGTGTTTTTGATACAAGATGCTGCAACCGATGCGGGAGTTCACTCTCCTGAGCAAGCAATTGCACAAACAGGGCCCCAATCAGATGTTATATCAACAGGACTTGTCTCGCTACAAACAGCTCACTCACTATTAGGACTGTAAGCTACCACTATCGTTAATTGAATAATGAATAACTGACCAGTCCAGATTCCATGTTCACTATGGCAGATGGGTCGGATTCCCAGAAGACATTCCAACAGACAGACTCCTTTTACAAGTCCGAAAATCCCCATTGCTATTATGCAGTATCTTCTTAATATCTGTCCGGCACACAAGCTTGAAGCCAGAATCTGGCAGATTGGCTCGCTCCATAGCTTTTCGAGGAATCGGAGCGTCTTATCACAACATCGCTACTGGAAGTCCCGCAGACTTTAGAGCTCTTCCAGGCCGTACTTATACCAAGCCTTTGGTCGACGACTATAGGTCAAATTCCTTTAAGCATAGACAGCTGGCTCCTTACGGGCTATACGATCCAGCAAGCGCTCGCGAGCCCTCATTTCATGGAAGTCATCTGGCCCGGGTCATCTCAGTGTGTAGATGATTCGCTGGTTGCTTGGTGTTTGTGGAACCACTGTGTGTCGCTCATCTTCAGCAAGTCCCCAAGAGTCCTCTTAGAGATATCTGCTGACATTAGTACAGGTACTGCGTTGGGACTCGCAGACATTCACTGCTGACTCAGGCACAAGTTGACCAGTGTGTCAATTTCGTCAAGTCGAAGGAGGTGAATAACTACGAGGCGAGGATGGGAGCAGAAGTTCAACTCTACTGGATTATTTACAACAAGTGTGGAACTGCCCAGGTTGACCTCACTGGAACCAAACTCGCTCTGCAAGCGTGGCAACAGGACTGGATGGTTCTTTTCCGTAAGTCTATTCTTGATGTACCATAGTATTAGTGTTGACATGATCCAGACGAGCCAAGATCCCAGTTCTTGCAAATGGGCTTCCACTTCGCTCATCTACTGGCTCATTGCCAGTCCCTCAAATCACCCAAATCAGTTATGCACAGCTCCGTTCTTAAAAGAAATGATAAAACATTCAAAAAGCATCATCAATCTAGCCATCGACACAACCGACGACCGGACTCACCATTTAACAGATCATATTTGTCACATCCTCAGCTTCTCTGCCCTGACTCTCTGCCGAATCGTTCACACATATGAGTCCAAACTACGTGCAGCTAATTATGACACTACCGAGTTGGACAATATAATGTATGGAGATCACCAGATAGCTGGCATCCTATGTTTCCAGTTGACGATGTGGCGAATGAATATTATATGACGGCTGCGTGATGTGTATCATGCATGCCCAAGGCGGAATACCTCTCCATAGAGCTGAAAGACTCATGGTCCACGACCCTCGTTTTCTGCACCGGGCATCCCAACGACCCTGAGGAGCCGATTTTGAGACTCTCGGGAGGAGGAGGAGCTGAGATGTCAGATGAGACTGAGAAGGAGTGGCGGAAGACAGCGGAGATTCATAACATGAAGTTTTCCATGGAAGTTGATGAGGAGGATGATTAGGGAATAGACATGGAAAGCTGGGGGTGGCTGGATACTGAATACAAATAGTCATAAGCTTGACTCAATTTGTTGATACTTCTGTGATTAAAACTGCGTTACCTCGACTACCACACCATAATATTGCCAATGATACTTTAAATCTCACTTCTAGTCTCTTCTGAAGCAACTTGAAACTTTTCCTCGACACCAGCATCACCACTGTCAAAGAGTCGGTACAGCAACTTCCAGACCAGAATGACAACCGCGGCAGCAATAGCACAGCCAGCAGCAATACTCAGTCCGCGAGTATACCTAGGTGCATCTGGCCAGAATCAGCTTGGAACTTGGACAAAACGGGATTTTATGTATACCTTGAGTTCTGAGAAGTTGGTTACCTGGAAAGTTAGCAAGCTGGATACTCATCACATAAGCGGCCAGGGCAGCAGGTCGCTTGTAGTCCTGCATCTTGGCTGTGAGCCATGCAGCACTGATGGCTTGGACACAGCCCATTCCCATCTGTGTCCAGACCACTCCACCGTACAAAGTCCACTTCGATACACCATTTGGTGCAAGGGCTAGCCAAAGCAGACCGGCAGCTCCCCAGAGGTAGCCAAGGGCAATGTGGAACCCACGTTCACGAAAGTGATCACTGCTAAATGCCAGAGTGACTGACCAAATCAAGGCACAGACACTACCAACGGAGTTGAGGCCATTAGCTTGAAGGGAGGTGAAGCCCCAAAGACTTGATGATGGATGGCGCGTATGTGTTCCCGAAGCAGAAACAAAGAACGATAAAGGGCAAGATGAAGAAGTCAACCTTGATTATTGCTCTCCTAGTTTCCCCAGATTCAACGGTAAGGGTAGGATCATAGCCCGGAACATGGATAGCTTCATCCTGATTGACATCGCCATCATGCTCCGAAGTCTTAGACTGCACCGGGTGGCTCTTTTCAGAAAAGGAACTCATTGTAACAAGGTGTTAATTGTCAAGCCTAGCAATCTTGGAGCTCGAAGCAATGGTGATTTCTAACATGATGGTATCGAACAATGCTACACTCTATATACTACCTCCCTGCCAAAGCAACAATCATGTCCTGGTAAGCGATGTGTCCAGATCTGTGTGGTGATGAAGATACCATGGCGACGATAATGGCATGCTGAGTTGGGCTGAATATTATTGGAGGACTTGATAAGATAAGATGGCGCCGGCGGTGATGAGGAGAGACCGTCGGATCGTAATCAAGGGTTGAGGTTTTCGCAATATCACGCCAATATTTATCTGAAGATATCATTCCACAAGAGTAGAATTGTCTACAAGTACAAGGCAAAGTCCAGAGTGTTGACATTGTGTTCAGATCGAATAAGCCATCCAGTAAGACAGTCTCTCAACAGGTCTTGAAACTATCACCAGGTAAGACCCAAACTCCCACAATCGTCACCAACAAGAAATCAGAAGATTAAGCCTTTGCCAGGGAACAAAACACACTAAAAAGACGTGGCGTCGGTCTCACAGGCGTCGACAAGGATAAGTCCTTCGGCGGCTACACCCTTTTCTGCCCCCTGACCAGCGACACAGCTCACCTGGTCGACATTGACGGCAAAGAAGTCCACTCATGGAAACTCCCCGGCAGAACCGGTCGTCATGCTGGAATTCTGCCCAGTGGAAATCTTGCTGTCAATACTCTTCGAACAACTGAGCTCACCACCAAAGATGGAGGTCCTCTCTCCTTTCCATTCTTTAACAAATATGGCGGTGGAGTGATGGGTGAGCTTGGTCCTGATGGTAAGGTAGTCAGTCAGTTCACAGATGATCTTGGTCATCATGATCAGTATCACTACGGTGATGGCCGCTTTTTGTATACCGGTCTTGGGGTGCTTTCTCTTGAGGACTCAGCGAAAGTTATCGGCGGTGTCCCTGGAACCGAGATTGACGGCATTACCTACGCCGATGCCATCAATGAAGTTGATGAGAAGGGCAATCTCGTCTGGCAATGGAAAGTCTCAGAGCGTCTCCCACGAGACGGATACCCTCTTCAAGCTCACTACACAAGAGAGCATTACCCACTCATCAACTCCATCATCCCCATGCGCGACGGAAAACATATCCTCGCATCTCTCCGATCAGTATCAGCCGTCATAATCATCGATAGATCCACGGGAAACATCGTCTGGAAGCTCGGCTCAAAAGTTCTTGCACAACAACACAATGCTACTGAACTAGACAACGGTAACATTCTCATCCTCGACAATGGAGCTTTTGGTAACGGTGAATCTATCACTTATACCCGTGCCATCGAGCTTGATAGACAAACGAAGAACATCGTCTGGGAGTATGGGGACCGCTCGCAGATGCACAACTTCTTGACTCCATTTGCGGGCAGTGCGCAGAGATTAGCGAACGGGAACACATTGCTTTGTGAGAGTGCTTTTGGAAGATTGTTTGAGGTTACGAAGGATGGATATGTTTGCTGGGAGTTTATCAACCCGCGTTTTGCGCCGTATCCTAATCAAGCTACATCGAAGATATTCCCTGGGGAGTCGAATGCGCTGCTCAGGGCGTGCAGGTATTCTTTGGAGGAGATTCCCTGGTTGAAGGAGAAGTTGGCTGGAACTGATGGACAAGGGCAGGCTTCTGGAATAACGGGAAGCATGGGTAAGCAGCAGTAGACTGAAATATAAAGCAGTATATGTAGGAATTGCAAACATTAGTACGCTGCATCCAAGTCTCCCATTTGATATCGGCATGCCAAGACTTGCAAGAAATAAAGACCTGGATGTTTTCCTCCTCACTGGGGGGAGTCTGTTCCCTTCAGCAACCTGTTTAAAGCAATAGTCAATGGGTATGCCTGGTATCTCACCGAGTGACCACTAAACCGTTCATACAGTATGGTTGCATCGGCTGCAGTATCCTGCATCGGATCGGATCTGGGGCAGTCCATCACTCCCCACACTTCACCTCGGCTGAGCCGAGAGAATCGACAGACTCTATTAGAGATAGTAACTACATATTGTGAGCTGGATTTATCACTATTCACTTCTCATGGTACGTGCCTTGCTATTCTGATTCTTTGACGGAGATTAAAAACCACTTGACAGTTATTAGACGAAGCTGGAGCGTCGTAGACCTGCAAGCAACAAAGGCAGAATTCCATGCTTGCCATAGGCGAGAAGTCAGGAGGTGTCTGTCATGGAAAACAAGTGAAGAACGTATCAAGATCATGAAGTCAAAAAAGGGGCCACGATGGTCATGCTCATCGTAATGCTCCCCAAAAGTACCCAGTGTCCTCCTACTCTAGCGTATACTTCTACTTATCACGCCTACATGAACGATGCCTTCTCGTGAACGCAGAGATAGTGAACGTTGCCGATGCGCCAATGCCTGCTACACTTGCAAACGTCGCAAAGAGCGCTGTGACGGCCGTCAACCGTGTGGCCGCTGCATCACGCGCGGAGTGGATGCCGAATGCAGTTTCACCCCTTCTCCGACAGCAAAGCGCAGGGGTCGGAACGCCCGACCTTCTAGATCTTGTGTAGACAGCTCACAGAGCTCTATATAACCAAGCGTCTCCTCTTCTGTCGAAGTCTTTGACCGAACACTGTCTCAAATCAGCAGCCGGACTGGACGTGATTCACACAGAGCCCGTACCGATCGACCGCAGCTTTCTACGCTCATACAAGACGGCCATGGGAAGCTCGTCTTCATTGGTGATGCAGCAAACCTATCGTTTCTGCAAGTCATCCGACGACTGGTTCATGATTCACTCGGCCCTTGTGCATTCACAGAGGATGCTCGCTTTCTCATGTGTCGACTCTGCTGTTAGAACTGTTGATCTCCTGGAAGTAATGGGCGACAACCGAGAAATCCCAGAGCGTCTCCCATTTTTCGTTAATTCTCCATTTGTTGCAGCATCGGTCCTCGGAACGGCCTACTTCAATGGCTTGGATCATATCTTCCCCCTTCGAGAAAAGCATGATCGGCGTACGATCCTTGATGGCCAGATTCAGTACTCATGATCCTGTCGCCAAGGGTGCACTGCAAAGTATCGATAACCTCCAAACAGTTTGCAACATATACGTCGATGAGCGAGCACGTCGGAAGATGGAGAGACAGAGCCTCCTTGTGCGAAACCTCTTTGGTACTGTCCACGACGGATCTAGGCCGCAGACTCCGAATCAACACGACAAAGCAAAGGCAACATCTGTCAGCGGTTTCAGCCAGAGTGAGGAAATTCTTGATACGTGGTCCTTTGACGAACCTGTTGGACACATGGATGGGGAGCTGATGGGAATGCTGCCGCATGAAGCGCCAGAGGCGTTTTCACTTCCCACGCCTACGACCATTACTTTAAACTCATTTGATGCTAGCTTTCCCCTGTTCTCAACTGTAGATGGATGTAGTCTTGAGGTTGAAGGAAATATGGGGATAACTAATTTGGCGTTTGGGCTGTGATATACGTAATCAGAAGGTCTTCTATCCGAGTCGATGAATTAAATGTGCACTACATATGGTTGACATGTCAAAAGGAGCGCCAGACAGCTGTGAGATATGTGTCTACATCCATACACGTATGCTAAACTAATTATCACCTTTGATGACCCAGTTGATCCCGCTTATTAAGTCGTTCAAGAACACCCCTGTCTCGGGTAGAGATGGGACTATCCAGAAGCAATGAGGCATGTTACCATGATGGTCGGTCTCAGTAGCAACGCCAGTCGAGGAGAGGCTATCATAAAGAACGGTTCCGTCATCCCGTAGTGTATTCATGCCACAGGTCACGACATATGCCCGAGGGGAAACCTCCAAACATCTATCATCCAGCATCGAAAAGTAATTCTTGTCGTCAGGATCGATACCGGAGTTGTCAAACATCTGTAGAAGTGATTCCTCATCGATTATGGGCACACTTTCTTTGTTCTCCTTGTAAGACGAGTGTTTGGCCTGGAACTTTGCTGGGATGTTTTGTGGATGGAATGCTACTGGACATAGTGCAACAACTCCAGTGATAGCACCAGTGGGAAGAATTGTTCGGCCAAGGACCACCTTTCGAGCAACCGCGAGGGCTAGAGAACCACCAGCTGATGTGCCGATGGTGAACATATTGGAGTTATTGCCGCCAATGCTTTCGGCGTTCTTGAAAGCCTGGCAAATTGAGATTGTCAGAAAAGGTTCTTGGTATGCGTGTTGATAGACTGAAAACTTGTTGTCCGACTTAGCCATTCATACAGAGCCACTGCGTCTTCTAGATGCGCCGGAGCCTTGTGTTCAGGAGATAACCGATAATCAACGCTCAGAATAACAACACTGGCCTTGAGTGCGATATATCGACAAAGGCCATCCTCAGAGTCCAGGTTTCCTAAAACAAAACCACTAGAGTGATAAAAGACACCAATGGGCAAGTTCTTGGTTTCGGAGTTGAGAGGTGTGTAGGTCTGATACGCCTCGCTACCTACTTCTCCATTACCGACCTTTAACTTACCTTCTGGTAGAGGAGGAGCTTGGGATGTAGGGAGAGAGCCGAGGCCGCTGAATTGCTCTCTCATTTCCTCCGCGGAGCCATTCAGGACCGGGCGAACGCCACCTAGAGACTCTTCAAACTGTACGGGTTAGTGTCCGTGACAGATTAGGTATTATGGAAGCCTACCTTGAGCCATGAGTCAGCGTAAGAAGACATGTTTCTTGATTCAGTCGACTTTTATGGACTGGATGTAGTTTCCAACTCAAGACAGCTTTGGCTTTCAACAGTCTGGGGGCGTATTGCATGCTCTTGCGAGCGGTGAGACGGTAGCATTTGTAGAAGAGGTTTGTTCAATAGTACTTCCCTCAATAAATTATTCGGATAAAATTGTTTCTTAATTTTGGAGACAAAGATCGGCTTCTTGATATCTCTTCGGAAGTTTGTCAAGTGTTCCGCGGAACAAAACCTTGAGGAGGTTCTTCGGATATAAAGCCCAGATACCGATGGCCAACAGCACATCCGAGCCGAAGAACGATGGATCATGGGATCTCTTAGTCGGATATATTTATTCCCTGATCGATCAGACTGAAAGTTAGTTCTGTTGAGCTAGGTATTCATGGTGGCCGAAGCCCAGACTGCCTTGTTTGGTGTTTCGGTCTAGGTTCACCGTTCCGATACCCCCCCGGAGACTCTTGACTTTGTGATACTTCCGAAAGCTGACAGCGGAAGTGACCTTGAGGGGCAAGAACAGTTCAGATATAGCTTCAGTCGACATGGCTTTTAAGAGGATTAATAAAGCAGTGTATCCATCGTCGGTCGAGGGTCTTTCTTTAATCAACTCATCCCAGCTCCATTGCATAGAAAAGGCCTCGTCATCACTGTCAACACAACAGTACTTGACGCACTGATTGTTGGCGGCGGCTTCGGAGGCGTCTACCAACTCAAACGCCTTCGCGGAGAGGACTACAATGTCAAACTCGTCGATATGGCCCCTGACTACGCAGGCGTATGGTTCTGGAACCGATACCCAGGCGCTCGAGTTGATAGCGCCATGCCGCACTATGATATCTCTGACCCTGAATTATGGCGCGATTGGAACTGGACGCAGCGCTTCCCCGGCAGCGCTGAGTTGAGAGAGTACTTCTCATACGTCGCTGAGAAGTGGGATCTCCGCAAGGACACTTTCTTCAACACATATATCTCCAAAGCTGTTTGGGATGAGGAAGCGAATAGATCGCAAATCGAGAGTAAGCATGGCAAAGAAATTCGTTGCGCGATGCCTACTCTTGAACACTGGCTTCGCAGCCAAGCGTCACACGCCCGACTGGAAGGGTATCGACAAGTTTGCCGGTCTCTGGAGCCATCCCTCTTACTGGCCTGCAAAGGGACCTGATCTGAAGGGCAAGAAGATTGCAGTCATTGGAACAGGGTCCACAGGCGTCCAGCTTGCACAAGAGCTTAGCCAGGTTGTAAGCGAGTTTGTGCTGTTCCAGCGAACGCCCAACATGGCACTCCCCATGAAGCAGATTGAATACTCTCGCAACGACAAGTCTATTTGCGAAGAGCGCTGTAACGAGGTCTTCAAAGGTCGACACACTAGCTCCGGTGGCTTCGACTTTAACTTTTATTCCCATGACACCTTCAGCGATGGCGCTGAGACGCGTCGGGCAGTGTATGAAGAACTATGGAGCCATGGCGATTTCAAGTTCTGGCTTGCGGACTACCAGGATATGTTCGAATGCAGAAGCCTACAAGTTCTGGAAATCCAAGGTTCGATCTCGCGTCAAGGATCCGCGTTGCCAGGAGTGTCTAGCCCCAGAGAAACAGCCATACAGTTTCGGTTGTAAGCAAATTTCTCTTGGGAATGGTTTCTACGAGATCTTCAACCAACCCAACGTCTCCTTGGTAGACGTCAACGCCACGCCAGTTGTTGAAGTCAAAGAACGTGGTATAAAGACATCTGAAAAAGAGTGGGAGTTTGATGTCGTATAGTCTGCGCAACTGGCTTCGATGCCATCACTGGTGGTCTCAAGGATATCAACATTCAAGACGTTTCGGGCGTGAAACTCGCTGGTAGGTGGGAACATGGCGCGAAAACGTATCTTGGCATGGCTGTTGCTGGGTTTCCGAATATGTTCTTCACATATGGACCTCGAGCACCGACGGCGTTGTGCAATGGTCCGACATGCGCTGAGTCTCAAGGCGAGTTCATTGTCAAGGTTATGAAATACATGTCGACGCATGGCCGTCATAAGATTGATGCGTGCGAAGATGCAGAAGCTAATCGGGCAGCCAATGTCCAGAAAATTGCCAATGCTTCTCTTTTACCCAACACCAAGTCGTTATGTTGAACTCATTTTCGTGGATGAAATCAAGAATGCTAATATCTTTTAGAGGTATATGGGAGACAACATCCCAGGCAAGCCTCGTGAATGCTTGATTTACCTCGGCGGCGTTATAACTTATACCAAGACGCTGAAAGACTGTACTGAGAACGGCTTCAAAGGTTTTCTCCTGAAATAAGCTCATCAATAGTCATGAAGATGATGAGGACAACTAGACAGCGGAGCCGTTGAGCCGTTGCAGGCATATTGAGGAAGCTGGAGGTGAGAGTTGTATCCAATCAGGAAGCATCAAGGCGCAGTGGCAGAGTGGTCTAATGCGATAGACTAGAAATCTATTCTCTTCGGAGGCGTCTGTTCGAATCAGGCCTGCGTCGCTCCCGGTATTTCTCTTTTGTTAATTGAGTGCATGAATCAATTTTTGTATTTGTCTTCACCTTAGATAATCATATTCGCAGACTCTTGGTAAATCTCAGTTTGTCAGTGAATATGTCGAGACAGATGCAGTCGATGGGCAGATTGTCTATGTAGCAACTGTTGTAGGTAAACATCTTGGTGTCTCAGTAGTCTCTTTTTAATCTCAACTAGAGAGGAAGGGAGTGAGTATCCAGGCCCAATAGTCACCGCTCTATGCTCCTCCCATCTGCCTAGGTCCTCTCTCATAGGTAACATGACGCAGGCCTCTAACCACATACGACCAAAGCTCGTAGAGAATACGGGGTCCCGTCCGCTCCCCCATCGTCAAGCTGCGAAGCGCCGGATTAGTAGTTGGGTCGGTGACGACCAGCGAATCCCCGGTGTTGTATGTCCTTTTTGGTCTTTTTTTCATCTGAACTGACAGAGCCATACCTACCTAGAGCGCCTTGAGATAACGTGGGTCTACTTCAAACCACCAGACATGATATCTTGCCCAGTGAGATATCCAGCCAGATTTTGCCATCCTTTGCAATATTAGAAGTTATCCGAAATCACGGATAGTTTACCTACATAACAGCGATGTTGGCAACCTCTGTGGGATGGCCTAATCGGCGTACTGGAACGCTTGCTGCAGCCTGCAATAGCTAGGCCAGGATCTGTTTCTTTGAGTTTTTCTAGATCGGTCTTTCTTGTCCATGTTCTGGGGTCTCGGGTCAGCATCGCTAGGGGAACCTTCGGGCTTGGAGAACACTCACGTTTCCTTCGGCGTTGGGATCATGTCTCTAAGACCAATCATCGCCGGGAGGATCTAAGCTTTTTGTTAGTTAGTATCTATGTGGGGACAACTTGTCTAAACTTACAGTGTTGACTGTAACTCCCTCGCCGGCCAAGACAGTTGAAAGATTCTTGCCCATCGAGCTTCTAACTAGAAGTTAGTTCTCGTACATTATGTGATAATTATCAAAATGTCACCTCAAAGCACCCTTAGTTGCCGCATGATGGCACCCATCAATGCCACCACCCGTACTCGCAATACTTCCAACCAGAATCACACGACCCCAGCTTTGCGCCCTCATAGCAGGCAAGCAGGCCTTCACCACCACAAACTGACTCCTTGCGTTGACTTCCATAACGGAGTCCCAGTCATCCTCTTTGATGTTCTGGATGTCTCGGATGCGTCTGCCTAGACCGGCATTCGCAAACGAGAATAGATACTGCTTTGTGCTTGACAGATATGCTAGAGTCTTGAAAGGCCTTATCGACCAAGCCGCGGGTTTCGTCGCGAGAACTGAGATCGGCTGAGACACAGGGGAAGAGTTGATCGGGGTGAACCGATGTTAGTTCTTTAGATAAGGCCTCGACTTTATGCTGGAAACGTGGTTTAGTAGTAGGAGACACTCTATTGGTTCGAGTAACTTACCAGACTGGCGTTGCAGTGGAGTACGACATCGCAGCCCTCTGCTGCAAGAGCTCTGGCGATAGCTGAACCGATTCCACCACTAACATTGATTAGCATTTAAATGGACCATATCATCAGGGTGCATGTCGTACCTGGCTCCGGTCACAAGAGCGAGACGCCCCTCCGCTCGGTTATCAATGTCACGAACATGATAGGTGGTCATTGCTGCGAACTTGGTTCAAGGATGAAAGGGTATTCTAGTACCAAAGATGAATTAGGTAGAAAGAGGGAAATGACTTTTAGTTGATGCACAGTTCGTTTTCCGATAACTTAGATGGTGCTTTATCCGAGGGCGGAAGAGGGAGGGGTAACTAGTGGGTTGGGAAAGGTTCTTAGCTGAGCGATCCTCGGAGTGAATGCCGGGAGTTATAATTCTTGCGACATCGGGCCTTGATTGAGACTGTTCTGGGTATTGAGAGACGGTCTCTGTACTTGGGAGTTCTCAAAGCCTACGCTTAAATAGTGTAGTGTTTAGTCCTTGGTGGCATCAATGGCTATTGCGTTGGTGGTGAAATTGGCCGTCGCCTTGCACTAGAGACAGCATTTGCCTATACAGTCACAAAGACGATCACATTGCAGGTTATAAGTTGTAGATTCATCCTCTAACAGATATACAAGAAACGATGCTCTACCGACAAACGATGGACTATGGACTAATCTTATGTTGATCCAATTTTTAATTCTGAATGGGCGTGGAAATGAACTTTGTCTGGAAATTGCCAAACTTCAAGTGCGCATCAACAATCTTCTCGTTGGTCGAGCTATAATTCGCCACAGCAGAAATCTGCACCTCCTTCCCAAGGTCAGGATAATCCGTGCGACGAACCTCGACAGTAGTGAGCTTTCCCGAAAAGTACTGGCGAGCCTCGTACGCCGTGTCGTCGCAGCGCTCAAAATTAGGCTTGCCCGTGAGATCGAGGTCGTCCGAAACCACCTGCAGGCCGTGGCAATAAGCTGCAAAGTCCCCTGGGTCCGGAACACCGTTGTGTCCCTTTACGGTGAAGGCCCATTTGATGGAATGGCCATCGGGAGCGGGCGTGGCGCTGAAGTCGTCGCTGGACCAGGTGCTGTGGAGGTCCTTGGGGTTGGTGACTACGTAGGGTGTGCCAAATGCGTTGGAGGAGAAGGCGACGAGGAGGAGGACGGCTTGGGCGAACATGATGGGTAGTGATGGATGAGCTAATCGAGTTTAGTATTCTGGCTGGCTGAACGAATGATGAGACTCTACAAGGACTAACCTCTGGCGTAGATTCTTGGTAGAACAAGGCAAATTCAGTTTTTGTTCTGAATATCAGCTGGTCTTGGAAGTAGTGCTAGCGGAAGGATAGACAATATATATAACTATTCTAATTTCGCCCTTGTTGTTCTTCGATATCTATTTTCCAGCAGCAGGGTTTCCGGAAGGTTTAATATATGTAAAACACGAGATACCCCCAATTTTTAGGCATCTCACAGTTCGTTTCGCTCGTGTTGAAGTCCGTGTCGTCCGGCGCATATAAGTTATACCTGTCCCTCGTCTCATGTCAAAGCTTAAATATTCCGGCAGTTCAGTAGTCAGTGCCGACATCCGATTAGCCCACGAATTGCATGGATACTATCCGTACTCTGTATCAGGTAGCCTAAATTTAACTCTTCAGGGACCTTGACTAGCTTACCCTTAATTATTAAGTGCTCACCTCTGAGTTTAGTGCTGAGCATTGGATGCTCTTCAAGCAATCGTATGATGGGTTTCACAGTCGTGTTCAAATCCGCAATCTTCATTCACTCTCTAGGCTTTGATGTTTCTGACTACTCGCGTCACCACCTGCTCGTCAGGTCATCTCATGACACAAATAACCCAAATCTCTTCTTGTATATCTACTAGGTGCCTAGAACTCAAGCAGGTGCATGATCAATAAACTCATCACCCCTCTCATGCGGCTTGCTTTCCACCTTTGTTGCCTTCTCAGGATATCTATCATCCGCCAAACGTCCACGAAGAGCAAGTTCCTTCTGCAGCTTGACCGAGCCCTTTCACTGTTTCCGGGGACTTTGGGTAAACCCCAGAGATCAGCGTCATTGTTTTGTGGAGTAGAAGAGTCTTGCTTGGTGGTTATAGTTGCCATGTTGGGAAATGTCTGAGAGTCAGGTGCTGTTTACATCATTTGGGCGTGGAGGGTAACTAATGCCAAGCGGTTGTACTGCATGACTTTGGTGGGATGAGCCATTAAAGTTTCGGTAGTGCAGGTTTAGTTGAGGACCACGACTGCCGAGAGCTGATAGTGAAATGATCGCTTGGTCGAAAGACCCATTATCTCTATCAGGAGAATGTTAGTGGAGTTTGTTTGGGAGACGTCCTTCAACTAGATTTCTCTTCAATTTGGTTTAAGTGACGGACGATATGCTCCGACGGTCCAATAAAACAGTCTATTAAGAAGAATCATAACCTATAAGAAATCTGTAAGAACGAGTAACTTATCTATGGCTTTTGCCCAATGTTGAAAATGCCACCCATCGGCATCAATATGCTATCCCAAATGAAACAGTCCAACACACTACTGACCACCTTCTCAGAAGTTGTCCAAAGCTGTTTCGCCAACTCGGCGTTATTCCCATCCTCAGTTGGTTCTTTCAGTCCACCAAACGGCATGATGAATGATGCAGCATACTTGTCTCTTTGTTGAGCTGGTTCCGGGTGAGCAGCAGCAAACAGAGGAGTGATGGCACCTTCGAAAGGTGAGAGGTTCGATCGGGATGTGTCGCTATCTCTACCTCCAGGATGTGTTGCCGCTCCATTTGTTGCAACTCCTCCGGGATGAACACTGAGTGCAAGAATACCAATGCCTTGCTGGTCAAAACGCCGCTGAAGTTCTTTGGTGTGAAGAATGCTTGCGAGTTTGGAGTAGCCGTATCGAAGATGATTAGCAAACGCTTCATCCTCGCTCCCGTAGGTAGTATTAAAGTCCTCTAGCGAACCAAACTTTGCACCCGTAGGAACATCATAGTGAGCTGTCGAAGCAACATTCACAATCCGAACACCAGGATGTTCAGCCTGAGTTTTGTTAAGTAGCGGTAACAACTCCCTGGTCAGAAGAAACGGGCCCAGATGATTGATCCCAAATGAGACTGAGATGCCGTTGCCGTCTTTGTCAAGAGGTCTAGCGAGAACAGCAGCGTTATTGACCAGGATATCAAGCCGAGGCTCCTCTGCAACAACTTTTCTCGCAGCGAATTGGACTTGTTTGAAATTCCCCATATCGACAGCAAATGGAACCAGAGATTCGGGTTTCAGCTGCGGTGATTTGGCAATCATGGTTCTAGTAGCTGTTGTTGCTTCTTGAAGATTGCGGGTGCCGATGTAGACTTTTGCTCCTTTGAGGGCGAGTTGATGTGCTACGTGATACCCAACTCCATCTGGAGTGCTACAGACGCTGTTAGCTGCTGTGTTGCTGGAAGAGCGGTGATACTTACTTAGCTCCCGTAACGAGGGCGACTTTGCCTGCCAAGGATGGGATATCGTCCAAACTATACTTCTTTACTTGTGTTAGTCATTGGCGAAGATATATCAATCAGGGACATACTGGTCGCAGTATTTCTTTATGATCTACCATCTTGCCAAAGATTAATGATAAAAGGTCAAAATATTCTTTGTAATTTTGTTATTTCGGATCTGATTTGGTTACATCTACACCAAAGGGATTGAACTACTTATATGTCGCGCTCAGTCACTTCTCGCGATAACCAATTACTCAGCCTACATACACGCTCTATCGTATTGCTAACATGTAAGCTCTCGGACTGGCGAATATGCTTACAAACACAGGCACGACCTCCACTACGGCTTATCCAAGCGCCAATGCAATTCAAGTCTTGGTCGGTGTATATGTCAGCACCCGAAAACGAGACCTCAGGGTTACCCCGAAAAAATAGTCCCTATCGACAGCGTCATAATTGAAGTTGCTATGTCTCCCCTGCACGACGCCCGATCAAAAAGCAGATTTCTTTAAATCTCTTCTACACACATCCTCGACATTATTCAATGAGTCCCTCTCAACGTCTTAGGCCGAGAAGTCCACAGTATCCATATAACCTTGGCCTGGGTAAGAAATACAAGTCAAGCCTATCATAGAATAATAAGTCCCCAGAATCAGTTTGCTCTTGCGTGGAGGAGCAAGCCGAAGAAACATACTTCCACTGGTCTACACTCGAGGTCAGATCAATAGGCGTGGCATCAGTCCAAGTGTTACTTTGATATGAGCATATGGGCGTGATAGCAGGGCAGAGGGCGTTTGCATTGACCCAAGCGGACATGGTATAGGTGACAGCGGCAGTGATGGGACCTTGGAGCGGCTGCCTGATGTAGTCTATGAGCTGTCTTCCCCCTAGGCTTTTGGCCACCGGCCGGACTCCTGTTCCTGCTCCAGCTGCGGAATCACATGGAAGCTCTCATCCAGGACAGGGCGATAAGCATCCTTCTGTTCCAGGTCAATGCTCATCAGAGCACAACAATAGCAAGCCTCAACCGACACAAGGTGTTGCTACGCAGACAGCTATCTCCGGATACCATCCTGGCGCTTCACCGTCCTCTGCTTTTCATCAGGGTCAGAAAGGCATCTCAAGAACCTTCACTACCAAAGCAAGTTTTATCGAGGAGATGCAGGCACCCAAGTCGACGCATGGTGGTTCATCGGACGCTGGAGAGGCACCTTATACGCCAGTCAGTGTTTCAAGAGCCAACAAACATGAGTTCATGGCTTGGACGTTGGCCGCTGGAGCCGTCCTCGGATTGGGGACGTTGTTTTAATGATATGCACTGTATGAGGTAGATACAAGTCTTGTACATATTATAGACCGCCAATAAAAAATTCTCCTGACAGTTTGATATACAAATATATACAGCCCGTGAACTGCTCTGACGGTAGCTAATTACTATTATGTGACTTAAACCAGATATTGCAACACTGAACGACACCCCGTAATCGAATCGCTCTAGTTCAGAGAGGGAGTAGTCTTGGCCTTCTCGCCGCCAGCCACGCTAACACAGTAGTAGTAATTAGCCCAGAGGTTCTCACACTTTGATCCAACAGCAGGATTCCACTTGTAAAACTCATCCAAATCAATCTTGAACTCTTGCGCAACAGCATAACAAGTATCACCCTTGGAAACACGGTGGTATTCGTTGCACGACTTGGGAATTCCCTTCTGAACCGGCGAAGGCGCTTTGTTGCCCTTGACGTTCTCGGGAGTGGTCGGTGTCGGAGCCACAGCCTTTTCAACACCAACACAAACATAGTATCCCTTTTTGAGACCCTGACAGTGCTTTCCAACAGCGGGGTTCCACTTGTAAAAGTTGGCAAAGGAGATCTTGTTCTGCGTCTCGATCGACTTGCATGTCGTCGTCTTGCCAACAAGAGCGTACTTGGCGCAGTTCTTGGCGATGCCAGCTTGGGTAGGGGAGTGTTTCTTGGCTGGAGCTGAGCCCTTTGTCGGGGTGACGGAAACGCAAGCGTATGCGTTTGCCAGAAGGGCGTTGCAATCAGTGCCAGTCTCGGGATTCCATGTCTCGAAGTCGGACAGGGAGATCTTGTTCTTGGCAGCGACCGAGTAGCAGGTTTCACCCTGCTGCACAAGGTAGTATGACTTGCAGTTGGAGACAATGCCTGGTTGCTGGGGCTCGGGGGCCTTTGAAGAGGAAGACTTGGTTGCTGCCCCAAAGACTGGGAGCAGGTTTCCAACAAAGACAATGAGGGTCTTGAGATGCATTTTGGCAACGAGTGAAAGTGTTTTTGCTGATGGTACAAAGACGAAGTCAATCCAAGGACAGTAGCTTGTGAGTGAGATCTAGATGGTGAGCGGGACTGGACCTTTTATGTCTTTGAGTAAGTAAGATTGCTCGGAGTTACATTCTCTTTCAAGGTAAAATGAGACAATGCCATTAAAATGACTCTTTTTGCCTAGGCAGATTAAGTAACGCTATCGTCGCCCGCTGCGGTGTTGAGGAAAACCTTATCGTATGCTATGGCGTGGGTATGCGGGCTGACTGTCGAGAAAGCTGAATGTTATCATTTGCAATAACTACCATGCTCCACTTGCCGCTCTTCCGTTATTCGTTATTCTGACGTAGACTAGGTACTATCGTTGCAAACAGAGTTCCGTTTATATTCACCTGAAGTTTAAATACGATAGAGAAGCTAGGTACCACCAGTGAAACAAAAATACTACACTCTAAGTTTTGACCACAGCGGCATTACGCATAAATGCATCTGCCGGTCGTGCACGGTCGCTAATCTAACTTTATCCTCCAAATTATGCCACGAATGGCACACGGAATCATTCGAGCTTATCCACCAAGAGAATTTGGAGTAATATACATATATTCTAAAGCAAGTTGCCCCCTGAAAAACACTTATTTAGGCGAACTTTGATGGTCGGAAGTGTTGCCGTATCGAAACAAGACAGGGCCATGAGGCCAAACTTGAGGATTTACCCAGAGAAGCGCTTGGTTGATCCGCTCGGGATGGTGCATGTGTCAAATTTTTGTTATACTTACTCTGTAGAAGAAAAAGCTTTTAACAGGTAGGAGGTAGGTTTTAAAAGTCCTTGCCGAAGATAACTTACGCTATAATCCCAGGTCCCTATCAGGTATGTAGATACATAAGAGTTGAGAGAAATATAGGGAGATTACCCTACCCCTAAAGCTATAGGATACACAAGGTCTTATTTGTTTAAATTACTAGCTACAGTCGAGTTGAGTAAAGACTTTTAAAACCCAC
>VYWZ01000760.1:0-43640 GCA_008711595.1 Fusarium xyrophilum | reverse complement strand
GGGGTACAGAGTACAGTAGTGTTACTGAGGTGAATACGGAGTACAGAGTAGGGGCGCTGGTTATTGCGATAAGAGAAAAAAGTTTGGGGGAGAAAACATCGAAAGTTGAAGGTGAGAGAATTAATCGCGAGAGAGGAGGAATAATTAATGGGTATGAGTAAGAATGACGAGTAATTGTCCGTCTGATCAGAATGAAATAATGAGTTAACCAAATGAGTTAATAATAAGAAGTGATGAATCGCTGCTAGTTCAGCGTTTGCGTTCGGTAACTGGGGAGAAAGATATTGACGAACGGCCCAAGTGACGAAATAATGGCCCGCTTATTGAAGCGAATAATTCAGAAGGAAAAGAACAAAAGGACACCAAATTCGGCGGCAAAATTCTTGATGCCTGCGATGAACCAAAGATGACGAGACGACGGTTAGTTCTGGTGGATCAAAGTCAGTCAAGGGGAAGATTTTAAGCAAAAAAATAAAAGTCAACGTTAGCAGAAGCCACCCGAGACTGAGCCTGAGCCTCAGTGGGAGTAAGAGTGCCCCTGCGCCCAGTGCTCACCTCGGTCGGTATCAGCCACTGAAATTAGAGGCGTAGTAGAGTTTGGGAGTCATCCCCACCTATAACGAATGTGACAAAGATTAGGGGTTGGTATTTGTTTTACTACAACCCGGTAACGTTATTATCCAGGTACTGAGTCTATCATATGGGAGAGATAATTGTCGATTAATCAAGATCCAGCAGCTTCGCTTGTGTGAAGTTTAATTGATAACCAACCATGAGAGATGCAAGGGGCAATCGATCACTTTTGACGTGGATGTCACTGATGCAGCATAGAGTACGACTTTTATACAAAAGGCTGCGCAGACAATTAAGGAGACCCGACATACAACAGTCTATTCTGACGGAGCAGTATCGACGGAACATATCCCTTACCGTATAATGGTTTGACTATCCATGGACCTACTAACTATGTAATACAGCAGAGACTGACCAAACCACTTACTCATCCTGCAACTCACAAACGACACCTGTCAATCGACTTTCAGGGGCGGTTACCCTTCGAACAATCGACTGGGCTGCTGCTAAATTTATCTGATTCCCATCGGGGGGCTCCCTTTAACGAATGGCGATCGACTTCATCAACCTAGATCTCTCTAGTGGGATTGGCTACAGTGGGGGGCAAAAAGTATGAATCCAACTACAGGTACCGGGCTAAGCCGCTTTGAGATAGGGATTTTGATCTGATCGAGTCAATTAAAACAGCTTCAGTACTTTGTATACCAGCCATCTGCGTTAATTATAGCTGCAATGCGGTTTAGCATCGTATCACATAGGTTTTCTAATACTCTTGCTTCAAGGGCATCCCAAGCCTCCATTGCAGCTAAGACTAAGGCGTGTTGTGTAGCGACTGTATCCGCTGCGTGAGTCGTCCAAAACGGGTTAGAGGCGGGCCAGATACTTGCAGTTGGATTCATACTTTTTGCCCCCCACTGTATCCCTTCATCTTGAATGCCATTCGTTGGGCGATCTGCGCTAGTGGCTATCCAAGAGCCTCATCCCCCGTCTGGACTTCCATGCTTTCTCGACCCGACCCTCTGAATACATGCCTCCACGAAAGCATAATCCTCATTGCTCCGGATGGACACTTAGACTCAAAGAGTGCATAGTTTAGGGTCTCGGCCGGGTGCTTTGTCTCACGTTTCCCAGCCTTTTGTTTTCTTTTCCCTTGTTTACTCTTCGTCGATATCTGGTCTGTCTCATATAAACAACTCCGTCCTCTCCCAACAGCATATAGCCTCTCCTCTCCCTGCCTCGATCAACCTCCGACTACATGTTTACATACCTTCACGTCAATATGTCTCTTCCGTCCACAAAACCCGCCCAAACCTCTATCCGATCCTTCTTCTCGGCCAAAACACCCAAATATGCTCCTCCACCTTCTCAGGGGGCTTCCATAGAACTCTCATGGCCTCCCCCGCCGCCTGCTGCTACTGCCCCTCCACCAGCCTCGAAGGCGCCAGACTCCACGATAACCTCTTTCCAAATTCCGCCTCTGCCGACGTCTCTCCCCCGAGAAGCTGCGATCCGGCTGGTCTCGAACGACGATGTCAACGCTCTACGCCGCATCTACGCCCTTCTTCTTCCCGTTAGCTACCCCGACAACTTCTACCAACGTGCAGTTGATCCGACATCTGGTCGCTTTTCACGGGTCATCACCTGGGCCCACGATGGTTCCGAAGCCAAGGTCGTCGGCGGTGTCGTTTGCCGCGTTGAACCCATCCTCGATTCCAACAGTCAGGGAGTCATGTCCCAGAATCTATACATTCAGTCGCTATGTCTGCTCTCGCCTTATCGATCGCTGGGTCTCGTGAACGCTGCAGTGGACAATATCATTGCAGGTGCTGTATCGGACCCCAGCCTGAATGTGACAACTGTCTCGGCCCATGTCTGGACTGAGAATGAGGAGGGTCTGAAATGGTATGAAGGTCGTGGCTTCAAGCGCGAGAATCAACCTATTGAGGGCTACTATCTCAAGCTGCGTCCCAATTCAGCCTGGCTAGTCAGCCGTCCAACTGGCGCTTCTGTCCGGAACTTGCTACCTTCCTCCTCTTCTGCGCCTCAACCTAGTGTCCCCGCGAGCGTAACTGCTGATATTGCCAACCTGGACGCAGCGTCAGGTCCTCCCAGAAATGGCACCTCAAGACCTCCCATGCCTCAGTCTGGAAAATCCTATCAAAATCAACGACCCGAGACTGAGTGGAATGATCTCCCTGAGGATATGGCAAATAGCCGTCTCGCACCACCACCCCGGGTAGGAAGTACTGGCTCTGGCGCAAGCTCTAGAAGTAGCTCTGCGGCACAAAAGAAGAGGGATAGGTCTTACCCTGCGGCTGCTTTCGGGAATTAAGGAATAGCCGAGAAAGATGCGGTTGATAAAGCTGCTGCTAAAGAAGAATTGGATTGCTTCGCGATGGTACACGATTTCAACGGTTCGGATGGGCTAGACGCGATTCAGGAAAAGACACAATATTAGACTTACTATAATAATAACCCAATAATAGATCCAGTTGCTCCTTGGGAAACTGAAAAGGAGATCATCAGATTATCTTGTCATAAAACTAGTTGTCTCATATTTATACAGCCTTTGAATAGAGAGAAAAGAGGCAAAGGGATGAAAAATTTGGAAGAAAACGCCTAGGGGCCAAAAACGAACATGACCACATCCCATCACCAGCACGTATATACATAAATTTTGGCATGAGTTATCAACTCAGAAAAACATAACACCGAAACATGCAGTTGCTCATCGACGCTTGTTGTACCATATAGCTGCTAGTGCAAGGAGACCGACGGCACCGCCGATGAGGAGTGCCTGGTTAGAAACTGGTGCTGAATCGACTACTGAATTGTTAGCAAATGTCGCTTAGGCAGAAGCCGAAGTTTGAATGGCTTGGGATGAAGGGTAGAACGTACGGATCGCATCAGAAGACTTGCGAGCGCGGTTGGACTCAGATCTCAAGTCAGTCAAATAATCTTCGGGCTTCTCCCTGCCAGCAGCCACCAAGGCAATCAGGGCGGCGCCGACGCCGCTACCGTCCTTGGCGATGCCGATCCGGATCTTCTCGGCACCCTGGGGTCCAATGCCGTCAACGGCACGGAGGGCCTCGTAGATCATATCGCGGAAGAAAGGGTAGTGCTCGACGAGACTGCCATCCACACCGATATCAATAACCTCCTCATCGAGATCATTGAGCTTGCCAGAGTTGAGGGCAATGGCACCGATGGCGACAGCTGACAATCGAGCAGCGCGGCGACCAACAGCATTGGAAACGGACTTGAAGGCCTCGGCGTCCTCGAGTGAGGGAGTATAAACACTGAGGAGATTCTCGAGCTCCTGGCGAAGGGTAGACAGCTCAGGGGTATTATCGGCGGCCGCAACGGACATGATGGAGCTGTCGAGTCCCCAAGGCTTGAGGAAGCCAGACGATGGCGCGATGTTTGTGGTGGTGCCCCAGTCGTTCGTGCTCGAGTTGAGATCCTTGAACAGAGACGAACTCTCATTGTTGATCATACCGGCTATGGCAAGTCGGACAATCTCACCCAAGAACATACCAGACACCCGCTTCTCGAACATCTGAAGGCCAGGGTTTACACTTTCGGCGTCAAGAGCCTTGTCCCAAGGTGTTGATGGCAAAACGTTGAGCTCGTTGTCGAAAGAACCCCACTCTGTGTTTACGACCATCTCTCCGGTTGACTGATCATACTCTCCAGAGATAGGCTTCTTGATGTTGCTCAGTTTTTCCATGTAGGCACCGTTGGTGCCAGTACCAAAGATGGCACCAAGAACAGATCGGCTCTTGCTGGTTGAAGTGTAGGATCGAGCCATGAGAGTGCCGACAGTATCGTTTACGAGCGCCGCAACCTTGACGGGAAGGTGGAGCTTGTCGATCTCGGTCTGAAGCAGAGCGCAGACGTCCTTGCCTATGGCATCAGGAATGTCAAAGCCCTTGGTCCATCGAATTAGCAGACCCTTGTTAATGGCTAGCTGCTTGACGGGGAAGCTGAAGGTGAAACCCAGGCGGAAAATATGTTCATCGCGATAGCCCGAGGGTGTACTGGCAGTGTTGCGACGGCGCAGGTGGGAGTTGAAGTGGTCGGCGTGGTGCTCCTTGAGGAAGATCTCGATCTGCTTGGCGAGGAAAGAAAAGAGCTGCTGAGAGGTCTTTGCGACCATAAGCTCCTTCGGAATGGCAACCTTGTTGTAGGTGAGGTTAAAGGTGGTGTCACCATTGAGCATGATGGAGCAAACTCGGAAGTTTGTGCCTCCCAGATCAACGGCCAGATACAGACCCTGGTGAGGGAGAATCAGTCTGGGCAGCTTCCAGGAGCCAAATGTGGATAAAAAGTTACCTTTTCTTTGCCATTGGGAACGCCGGTGACGTAGGTAGGGATTTGCTGGAGGCTGGTACCCTCTTTGTGAAGGCCCTCATCTAGGAAATTGTGAGTTTGGGTTTTGTCGAGGGTTTAAAGCCAAAACGGGAGAAGATGCGCATCATGACAACGAACGAGCTACAGTAGCACTGCGGCACAGATTCCAAGTAAGTGGAGCGAGGGGTGAGCATACCCATCTGCCTCAAGAACTCCTTCACATGATTGTTCAGTTCCTCGTCGGAGAGGTCAAACTCTTTGACGATGCGGTTGGACTCTTCAGCGAGAGCCATGGTGAGAGCTGGTGAGGTAGGAGGCGTGGTCGTGAAGAGAGGGGTGACAGAGCAGACAGCCTCGGACGCTGAAGGGATTGGTGGTGGTGATGAGAAAGCGAATCGAGGGAATAAAAGGTGAAGAGTTTGTAGAGAAAACAATTGGAGGAGAGAGGAGAAGGAAACCAGAAGTGAGGCGTTGGCGGACGACAACGAGGTCAAAAGGTTTCTTGGGAATTTGAGCTCTGGCTGCTGCTGGAGCTTGGCGTCACCGTTACTGAGGACAAGCTGGGAGAGCTGCTGACGGAACCCTGTGTCAGCGGCTGATCAACTACCAATGACGACTGGAAATGGGGGTGTTTTCTGGGGCCTGGGGATCATGGAGAGTTACGTGAGTGATGACAAGGGCCGGGCATTGCCATTGAGCGCCGCCGAATGGGCCCGAATTGCAGTGGATTTTTTCAAACCACGAGCCTCACTCCAGGTGCTTCCCTCTCCTGATTGAGGCGCCATCCCCGTGGTTCTGAAGCACCCAACCCAATCGAGGTGTCGCCGGGCGGCCGTGGAGAGGCCGTTCAAGTGGAGAGATGGTGGAGGCGTGGTCGGTGGTGCTCGGGGTGCGGGGGAGAAAGCTCATAGAGGCTCCGCTAATACGCCGAACTTCGCCGTGTCTTGCTTCCAACGTCTTGTTTTTTTTGGGGTGTTTGGTCTCTGATAAACCATGATAATCTATTTCTTGAGACTCATGTCCCGCGTGCATATCCACTGGGATGCCGTCACAAGCCAACTTGGCCCCAATAAAAGAGTTAAAGAGTTGCCTGTCGTCCCCAGCCATGAAGATGATGCTATCGTCAGGTCCCTCAACTGTATGTGCCCTCCCTAGCAAGGTTTCGGCCAGGTCATGCCATGCCATGCATCATCTTCATGAGCCGAGCTCAACCCAGTCCCAGTCTTGCGGTACGGACGGGTGATTTCTGGGCTGGAGAGCCAAATATGGGGCAACGGGGAGACAAATGGACGTGTGGGTGAAAGGCGAGATGACGGGATGACGGGATGACGGGGTAGGAATGATACCGCAAAATGAATGATATGATGGCCCCAGAAAATACCAAGCACAGGGAAAAAAGAATACCGTGCTGAAATGCCAACTTACTACTAGAATCAGCATGGGAGCTACACATAAGACAAGGAACCGAGGCCAAGGGCGCTTCTTCGTCTGAATCTCATGTCCATGTCCATGTCCATACACCTGCAACTGCTGTGGCCCCATTGTCTAGTTGACCACCACTTCTAAAGCCAGCTCTCGTGGTGGATTTCAAGAACAGATATTCTGGCCTGCTTTGGTCGCGTGCTTGTCCAGGATTTTCTTCTCAATGAACTTCGCAGAACCAATGACCTCTCGATCGTAAGAGTGTCGACGATGCGGTGACAAACAGTCAGAGAGTTCTTAGCAAAGTCTAGATCTCCGTTGTTGTGGTCGTTGCTGAATCGAGGTTTTTGAAACGGCCCGTCTCCTCCGTATCGGGTGTCCCAGACGCGGAAGAAGAAACCGTCAACTTCCACATCAATGAGCTGCCCCGACTTATCATGCGAGATTCAGAGGGGGAACTTCGGCGCTTGATCTGGCGAGTCTCCTGTTGGGTGATGCAGAGGTCGGATTGGTGTAATGTAAGTGGTGGGCTGGACCCAGCACAGCGTTTCGTGGCTTGTTGAGCCTCAAGGACAATGATATACTGGCATTCACAATGTCAGGAACGACATACAACAAACCCCGTCCCTTCCGCGCCGTGGTTTATCCTCCGAATTACCGCAATCGTTCGAGAACAAAATCGTGATCTGTGTGCGGTGTGGTGTGGGGTATAACGAGGAGCTCTGAACAAAATGGGAGGTGGTAAATAGCTTCACGTTCTACGCCTCAGACGTGGCTTGGGAACGGGTAAGTCATGGCAGGGTTCAAGACTTGTGCTCAGTCTTTTCCGCCTTCTATTAGATGTTTTGTGAAAACTTTGAGGACTTGCGAGGGACAAACCCGGTTAAATA
Source organism: Fusarium xyrophilum (assembly GCA_008711595.1). Taxonomy (NCBI): domain Eukaryota; kingdom Fungi; phylum Ascomycota; class Sordariomycetes; order Hypocreales; family Nectriaceae; genus Fusarium; species Fusarium xyrophilum. Next base: position 36,402 of record VYWZ01000760.1, on the reverse strand, counting down.
GAGGTAGTAGATGGTAAACTTCTGAGCAAGGCGCCCCCATTCCACGACACCGCTCTTCATCCATAAAAGCTACCTACCTCCTTGACCAAGAAAGAGTTGGGCCACGGTCCCGCCTCCGGGCAGTGATAGGCCCTCCTATGAATTCCTTGTTGACTCGATAGTCTTCCTTAGCTGTCAAGAATCTTAGAGGAGCCATCGCTCTTTTGGCAACACCGTGCATAACATCAACAGCTCAAGCCTGAACTACGCCTCAATATGAGTCTTCTTTCTTGATCACGAGTTCTTACGTCCCCCTACTTGACACTATAAGCCCTAATTACGGAGTGAGGGCAAACGATGAACTATTACTGCGGTTAAACATTGAAGCTGAAGATTATAACCTTGGATGATTTTTTCCAAATTCTATAGCAGTCTTCGTGATAATCTGGTAGAGCCACCATTGTCTTGCAATCTTATGGATATCCTCGCCGGGACGCATTCCCTACTGCTTGGCCCATCTTGAACCCGGTCCATTGATCGGATCTGTAGCCCGTCAGAAATCAACTTGCAAACGTTGTCCAGACTTCAGATTTGAGGTTTGAGCTTCTAACATCTACTACTTACTGCATGCCTGTTGTATGATAAACAGGCCAGAAGAAGCTCACAGAGGCTATGTGCCCACGTAAAAGCCCACCTATAGAATCACCTATTATCTAACTCGGTATGCGAGGAAATACAAGAATGCTCAGGGCCTAGATTCTAAGTGATAAAAAGATTTGAGTAGTTTGATCTAAACCTAGGGGACTCTTTGCTAAGTCTATTTTGATATTCTCCTTCAAAGTCTTAAGTTTTCCTGCTCCCTGAGGCCGTGTCAGCTGAGCATCAATTCTCTCCGAGTCTCGCTACTAGTCATGAGCTGCTCCCTCCACTGAATTTGAATTAGAATTAGAACCATCAGTGTAGGCTACGCAGTGCGTGTCCGGGAATGTCTCAGAGCGGCACAAAAGTCCCGACTACACATAGCTTGTCTTGCTGGGCAATGTCGACACATCTCACAAGGGAAGGGAAAAGCTAGCTGTAAAGCTCCAAAATGGTATTGAACCACCTTCTTTAGTACAGAAGACTATAACATGGACATTTAACATGACTGCCTCGGAGTGCTGCCATGAATCCTGCCTGCCCAACTGCCTTGTTTTTGTCCTTCCATGGCTTGCCTGCCTGCCCTCCCTCTGTAAATATCGACCTAGACGCCAGATAAACACGCATAAAGGGGCATTAGACAATTGCACAAAAGCATTAAGATAGAGAGAGTGGCAGGCTCCTAATTTCCTCCCGCATAGCCTCCATGGTATAGAATGGTGGCCAGCACATCTCCCCGAGAGTGGTGAATTTTGCTTCCTGACTTCTTCGTCGTTGTCGTTTGAGATTAAAACATAGATGAGAAATCTCGCCGGTGTGTCCTCCAGCAAGCTTCAGATAAGGCGATGGTTCGTTAGATCGCCCCTTACATGATAATGGCAGGAATGTCGACGTTAGCCTTGATAGATTTGTGAGGGAGGACGCTGCCACCGTTGACGTAGATCTCATCGCCAATTGTGACATCGTCACCGAGGACTGTCACGTTCTCGAGGCGAGCCCATCGGCCAACGGTGCTGTTCCAGCCGACGATGGTGGACTTGACCCAAGCGTGGTCCTTGACCTTGGAGCCACGGAGCAACACACATCGTTGCAGGCGGACACCGTCACCAACAACGACATCAGGACCGATTGTGACATTGGGTCCGATCCTGCAGTTCTTGCCAATCTTGGCAGAGGGGTGGATCATGACATTTCCACCGTGGACGTAGGGCTCAGTGGGAGGAGTGAGCTCCTTGCTGCCCTTCTTTGTGAGGGAAGAGAGGTACAGGCATGTGCCGCTGAGGAAGTCCTTGGGCTGTCCAACGTCCATCCAGAAGCCCTCAAGGTCGAAAGAGTGGAGCTGGTTGTCCTTGACCATAGCGGGGAAGGTCTCCTTCTCGATAGAAGTCGGGCGGAGCTCGATACGGTCGAGGATGGAAGTGTTGAAGATGTACATGCCGGCGTTGATACGGTTGCCGACGAACTCGACGGGCTTCTCGACGAATCGGTCGATCAAAGAGCGGTGACCGGGTTGATGGACAACAACACCATACTTGGAGGGCTCCTCAACCTTGGTGACGACAATGGTACCCTCATTGCCGTGTTTCTTGTGGAAAGCCAGGAGGTCCTGGAAGGGGTAGTCGCAGATGACATCGGAGTTGAGGACGAAGAAGGGAGAGTCGTCCTTGGCGAGAATGCTCTCAGCAAGCTTCAGAGGTCCAGCGGTATCGAGGGGCTCAGTCTCGACGGAGAATTCGATGTTGATGTTGTACTTCTCCTCGTACTGCAGAAAATGTCAGTTATATGGCGTTTGAGGAGAGTATAGAGGCTCCAAGTTCTTACCTCAGCCAAGAACTTCTCCATGATCTCAGGTCTGTAGTTGACAGCAAGAACGATATCAGTGACACCCGCTGCGACCAGCGCCTCAATCTGGTGCACAATCATGGGCTTGTTGGCGAATTCGACAAGAGGCTTGGGGAGAGTGAGGGTCTGTAATGAGCCACAACATGTCAGTCACACACAAAACAAATATTGAAGGGGTGCACAGGAGTTTCGCGCGCCTGGGGGGTCAACGTACGAGAGGGCGAAGGCGAGTGCCAAAGCCGCCGACAAGAATAAGTCCTAAGCATTTTTAGCTGCTGGAGATGTTGAGAGTGGCCAGATGGAGCGAACCCTTCATGCTTGCGGTACTGAGAAGCTGTTACTTGGTGGAATGCGTTAGAGCAACGTAAGTCAACAGTGACAGAGAAAGTAAACAGAGAGCGACAGCAGCGAGGTCCTGGAAAGAAGGAAGGAACCTCGACAGAATTAGATTAAGGAAGAATAAAATGTTCAAAGGGGTATCGGGTATCTCGAGAGATTGAGTATCTGGACCAGACTCAAAGTGAAAGTCAGAGAGAAAGAGGCAGATCAGGAGGAGAGGAGGAGGAGAAGAAGAAGAAGCTCAACTTTGAACTCAGGAGAGAGACCACGAGCAGAGGGAAGTGGGGATGTTCTAAAAAAGGCCAACGTGGGTTAAATGCAGCCAGAGAGACGGCCTAGGCAGGCTGAGAGTGGGGAACTGGGCCCAGATTACAGGGGACGACACGGGCTGCCAGTGCCATAGCCCAGGATCCAACTCAGGTTAGGAACGTTAGTTCTCAGCGGCTTCGAGATTTGACTTCCAGCTACGATCAAGATCTCTGTAGAAACGTAACTCGGTCACTTTGTTTCACGGTACTCGATTTATCTAATCTGCCAGTAGCGAGAGGAAGTCTGATGCTTGTATCTCATTCACGTCACTCACTAATGGCCTCAGAGTATGGATGTTTCTGCAGTAACTTCCACAATGGCTATTATCGCCACCTTTGTTCCCGATCCCTTCATCTCCAGGCCAGAACATGGCAAGGAATGCATCTGGACTCTCAACTCCTTCACATCCAATAGTCAGTCAGTCTACGCCTCTCAGACTATCCGTATTGCCATCTCCCATCCGGGCCACACAGACAGACGATCCGCGACACGAGGTCCTCTAATAGAAAGGGGGCGCGTGCTCTTCTCACTCCAATCAAACAGGTCTTGCGGGTCACTGTGGCTCTACACCTTGTCCGCTCCCTGGCGAAATTTATATTAAACCCCCTGTTCAGCGGATGGTTATTCTAGAGTTGATCAATGTCTGACACGGTTTTTATTGAGTTTGAGAACAAATCATTAGTTATTTGAAACCTGCTGCGTTCCTCTGCCAGAGCAGGCCTGAGGATCAATATCAAACTCTTCAGCGATTCGAACCCCTAATTCCCTACCCATCACTTTATGCCAGGCTCTAATTCTCGATACCAACAACTCAAAGGCTCAATTGATGGCCCCGATTCCTATTCCACAATCTTTACCTTTTCACTCTTATAAGGTTGTTAGCTGATCGAGGTCCGAGCCAGTGGCACCATCTTCTCTTCCTCAAGGCATTGATTCAGTTAAAGGAGAACGGGAGGGGGCCACACAACCACTCATAAGCCCCCTGACAAGGACCCTGCAGCTCATTTACGGGGAGTTCCTCGTGTTAACTTCCGAGTATAGCACGCACATAACCCCGTGACTTTATTCAGAGTCTTTGTCACGTCGTGAATAGAAACAAACGTTCGTAACACAAAGAAAAGACGTTCCACCTCACCCCATATGACTTCATCGTCGAAGGCATTTCCATCTCTGAGCCTCTCCCGTGTCTCCCTCCATCTGACACGTCTGCTTTAGTTTAGCGTGTCCCCTCCCTTTGCTCTTCCCTATTCTGATTGAGCTGTTCTGGCTGTCAATAACTACCTCGTGACCCTCATGTGTAATAAACTTGGAAACTCTGTCAACCTCCCCTCACCCTTGAACCTGTGCCTGTGTATGGGATTGGGATCCGGTTCAGCCATATCACGATCGACATGTATCAAATGTTTGATATACCATGCAACTCTCGTTCGATTAGTCACCCCACTGTCTCTCTGTCTCACGGCTGCGCCATACTCATAGCTTGTTCGACGTCACAATAGAGGTTGGAATCTATAACCACTTGACGCTGCATTGACGATCCTCGCTGGAAGTTATCAGAGCCAGCAATAGAGTTTGAGGTTGGTGGTGTTGTGCTCCCCTCTCGTTAACAGCTGACAGTTGCTCGCGTTGCCCAGACCAGAATATCCCGACAAACTCGTTTGTTGGTCTGACTTATCGTTTCCTTATTGATTGCCACTTTCACCCTAACTTCGCTTCTTGGTAACTAGCATATGCAAACATTGTGGCTTTCCGAAGCTTGAATATTGTTAGAATTGAGTTTGAGCTGACCTCATCCGTCAACCTCAACAAACAACTATTGGTGCACAGGATCAAGCCATCTGAGTTACACCGGGAATACCCCAGCTTATTATTTGTGACACTACAGTCCGTGGCTACATATCCATACATCTGACCGATCATCCTTCAGTTGCTGGTCCTGACTCTAATAGCATGTCTCAGAATGCATCCTGTATGTCATTGGCAGTTTAGCTTGGAGCTATATGGTCTCCTCATGTCCCAACGGACTTCCCCCTCAAAGCATTTGCAAATCTTTCTCCTTTCAAGCATCAAGGACCACATCGATTGAAAGGATGGCAGAGGTGGTACAAGTATCACATGAGCAATTAGAAATGCATCAAGATCAGGAAACACAAGGCGAGACACAAGAATCTACCGGCAATCGAGATTTGAATAGTAGTAATAAAAAAGGTCATAATCATTATCGTCGTTAATAGCGGATTGCCATCAAATTGCACCATATTCCATGGTAGTTCTCATAATTCATCCCAGTCTCATAGTTAGTCCTCCACATTTTCTCATATCGTATCGTGATTGTGAAATTCAACGCTGGTTCCAACCATGCTTGTGCTTTTCCATCCGTCAAAGCAGAATACATATCTTCTTATCAGAATCCGCCATCTGGAGATCTGAGTAAAGTGCCACTCCTCGCTAATCGTCAGTTGTTCAATGAATCCCCAAAACAGTGTGCTTTTTCTCTTTGTCATAGTTCGTCAAATTGTCGTCCAACGGGTCAACCCCCCAGCTTTGTGAGGTAAGTGAGCAATAATGCCACTAGCCAATTCAACTTTTAACCAAATGCAAATGTTTCTCAACTCTCCATCTCCCTTTCTTCGCTGTGTCACTGTCCTCAAGCAAATGATATCAACCTGGATGTAGGGTTGGTGCGTGGTGGTGTTTTTTCAGACCAATTGCCATATCATGCAACGTGTGACAGCATCCAAGAGACCAACGGAAAAGGTCAAAGGAAGAAATTAGAGCAAGCCGAATGTCGCAACAACATCGTCCCTCGCGGAGAAAACGGACACCAAACGGTGACCCGCAAGAGAAAATGCCGCCCGTAGAAATGTAAGATAGCATCTAAATCGTATCGTGTCGTCATGATTCGTTGGCAGCAGATAGGATATATCAAGATATATATCGCTGCTCCCCAGTTTAAAGTGAAGAACAATGGGACAAAACAGTAAAAACGAAAAGTAAATAAAACCCGAAACGTGGTGGTAATAGCGGAAAAGGGGATAGCTGATAACTCTTCGTGAGAGAGATTGCCAAGGAGGGAGTTTGGTTTGGGTATATCCTTGGGATTGCTGTGAAGCATTTCAACCGCTTGTAAGTCGTCTTGTGTGTGATTACTTCCCCTCGTGTTTCTTGAACATGCTCCCATACGAGCTGGCCACGACGCTGATCCAAACTCATCCGAGTATCGCCAAGCTGGATTCAATCGTCCGCCAATGGCTGCCTCCTGGTGCTTCCTAGTCGAATGAGGCAGTCGAGCTACTGCTGGAATGGTGACCAGATCGCCTACTGTGGCGGTCGCTGTCTCGAGAAGACGTGTGACGGCTCTTGCGGCGACGAGACGGTTCCTGAGCAGGAAGTCCTTGAACGATACCATTGCGGGCCAGCATACCCCCATTGACAGAAAAGTTACGGCAGACCATGAAGGCACGCATAGCTGCGTTCTCTTGGGCCAAGACATCAGATTCGTAGGCGAGGTCTGTTTGGTATTCGCGTCCATTGACAAGAACAAGGCAAGTGTAGCCGCTGTGGTCCCGGTAGCACTCGTACATGGGGTCTGTCCATCCTCGGCGTCGGCAAAGGCCTGTTTCGCACATTGTTAGCAAACGGGTTCATGTCTCTAAACTGGTAACGCCCAGAACACATCCAAACGAACTGGTGTTCATAACATCCGTCCACAGATTGAACAATGGGGATCAAGATGCCAAACCCGGCATTGAGTTCAAGGTTTTCCATGTGCTCTCATTTATGTCGGACATCAAATTATTGCTCAGCTTGTGTCACACAACACAACAAGGGTAGAACAATAGTTTGTCTGTCACCACATGCGGGGAACATTTACCCTGCAAGCGAACTTTTTTTTGCCCCTTCAACCAATTGTGGCCTTGACAAGTTGCTGGAACCATAGACATGATTGCCATTGAAAAGGGGGATAGACTTCACAGCCATTGACTTACTCTCGAGGTATTGCATGTAGAAACCGCCCATTGTGATGTTGCTGTTGTTGGCTGTCACTAAATGTGACGAGTGGTGAAGTCGACGATGTGTAAGGTTGCAGTTGCTGTTATGACTGAAGGTTCAAAAAGGCGGGAATTCAAGCATATAAGAGCTTGTTGTGAGGCGGCAAAGACGGTGGTGAGAATGAAGAGCATGAGAGGGGATATTTTTATGAGCAAAGAACATCAATGGAGGAAACGCGAACAAAATAAACGCTTGTCTAGATCAAAATAGATGACTGATGCCGGAGACAGGGTTTAGCTCCGAGGATGAACTCCAGGGTCGAGCGTTACAGCGGGTAGAGAGGATGGATGTGGAGGTCGTAAGGGATGTCAGGAACCGAATTGCAACAACCGAAACAGGCCTTGCAAGCCTTGAGCGGCTGTTCAGGGTGGAGGAGGGTCCTGTCGAGATTACTCGATTCGTTGTGCCCAGAGTCAAATGAAGCTCGGACGGCTGGCGTGAGAGATGAATTAAGAGGGATGGAGAGACTGAAGGAGCTGGAGGGTTTTTGAAACAGGAAAAGACGAATTTGAAAGGACGAGCAATGTGGAAAAAATACACAAGGATAACCTTAGCAGTGTTGAAACATCCGTCTTGAGTAATACTAGGTACTGAGTGTATGTACATCCATCCGCTGCAGTCGAGTTGAGCCGATGGAACGGCGAGACGTGCGTGCCTTTATTCCAGACAGCTTTTTAGCGTGGGACCGGGGGTGTCTGGAGACAAAGGACGACGCGCGAATGGAGGTAGATGCAAGCAACGATGCGGCTCGAAAGAGTGTGACCCATCTTGCTGTGCTGGCCTACCTGGTTGCCAGTTGATCAAAACTGCTGGCGACTAGGCCACTCCACCGCAACACATAGAGGATGCAGCAAGCAGGCGAACTCTCTGATAAGTCTCAAAGTTAACGCCTTCGGCCACTGGCGTACCTCGAAAGAACTTAGTAGGTTCCTATTTTCCGTCTCAATCCTTGCTCTGCAACTAGCTGAAACCTTTCTCGCGGGTGAATTTCTATTTTCCTGTGCTGTCATTCTTCTTTGTTGGCGGCCTTATGTGGCCCGCGTTCAAACTTTATACTGTGATCGCTTGCCAATTTCTCTTTGTGATGGTTTGTACAGGACAAAATGTAAGCATGGTCAGGGTTTTGTATCCGGCCGAGTACGGATACATGAGAACACAAGAGCATGGTCTGGAATCGGGGGCGATGGGGCCAGTAAGGGCCCCGTTTGTGAAGCTCATGCAGACATGCGATTGAAGATGCACTGCGACATAGCAGTAATTTCAACTTGCTTTAGCTTCGAGTCAAGAGGAGATCACCGTAGTGGTCCGAGGCGGGTAATTCGTTTCTGTTGCCAGGCCGGACGTTCGAAAGCCCGGTAGGTCTGAGAGGGCAAAATCGGTAGTAGTCACTCTGCCGCCGCAGAAGCAGCTTATACCTACTGTACTGCAATTTAACACCAGAGAGCCAAAGTAACCAACAGATATACCTGACTCTGACCACCATCCATATCTTGACGTCTGAGATCTCTGTTTCGGCGGCCACTAATGCACAGCAGTGATACCTTTGGAGTACTGTACCAGTGCCGTGCTGTCTATTGAGTAAGTAGTACTTGGTGTCCAAAGAAGGACTATGAGCTGCAGTGAGGGGCAATCCACCTAGAACCCCTGCTCTTGAGCCCCGAGAGCCCCGGTGGCCGGTTCGAGCTGTCCATTGTGACCGCAACTAATAATTCGAAGCCAAAACTATCAGGGTCGGGATTGGCATATGCTAGGATCATATTTCGATCCTCGCCAGTCGCGCGCGAAATGATCGGCCGTGTGTGTTGTGCGGCCTAGTCTGATGGCTAGAGTGTCGCGCTGGAGCCGAGCAACAACGACTCAGTGGGAGCGGGCCACGTTCTCTTTCAACTTCAAGTGGCGGTTAAGATCATGGCCGATCCGCACACGGAAAAAGGCACATCAATAAGAGCGCGAGCGTCTCACATTGCTCAGCTCAGGGACCTATAGGGCTTGTCTTTGTATGTAGCGATGGGCGCTTCCAATCTTGGCCATCGGATGTGACAAGGGCGTCTTATCTTCAGTTCGGAATAGCATCATGAAAGCAGTGACAGCAGTGCTGAAATTTCGAATACGACTCCCGCTATCAGTTCTGCCATTCTTTGGCAAATGCAAGTAAAGGGTAGGAAACAAATTCAATATTGACACCACCCGAAGCAGGCGAGGACAGTCCACTTGGATGCTTTCCGGATCCCACTCCCCAGGGCCTGGAGAAAGGGTCGGTGAAGCAAGCAGCGCGACGACGTGCATGAACAGTACAGTCAGTGGCTGGCCCAGATATTCAACGACACTGCTCTCTCAGACCTTCCACCCCTGCCAACCATGCCCTGCGCCATGCATCCACAGGCGTGGGTGTGGGCGCCGTTAGGGCTGTTCCCAGCAAGCAGCACGCAGGAAAAAACAACAGAGCTCTTGTTAGTTAACTGTGGCTCGAACATGACAAGAACGGTGAAAGCGCCAAGACTGATTGGCTGATCGCAATAGCCTCTGCTCAAATGTCTTGGGGGTAAAGAAGGGGCTCTGAGATGAGTGTAACAAGGGACTGGTTGATGTCCATGTACTTAGGGACTATACATAGAACTGGGCTGGGTGACAAGAGAACTTTTCCCTCCCCTTTGTGCTTTAAACTTGGACAAGCCAATTCCTCTAGTGCGATCCAAAGTCTGCACTCATATGGATGGTACTGTAGCAGGTACAGAGTTTTGAGGGAAGAGCGCGGCCTGTGCAGAAGGCAGCCAACGTGTCGGAGAGGGGAAAAGGCAGCCCATGCATGGAACGTCCGAACGCCGTAGTTGCCTTATTAGCTACGCCAGGAGGGGTAACGTATGGAAATGAATGGCAGGAAGAGCCCCAATAGAAAGGAAGTTGAGGCAAAGACCAAGGTAAGGTAAGGCAGGTGCAGACAAGTTTGGGATCAGCCCCGACTGACCTCATGCATAGATGTGTTGGCAATGCCGTTCTGTTGATAAAAACAACATTACATTACTTGGGTCACTCTATGTACTGTCTGTCCTGCACTAGAACCTCGAGGCAACTTCCAATGGCGGCATCTTCTCCCTGCACAAGCTAGTCGATGAAGAGTCCCGTTGTAGGTATAGTACCTACCTTTCGGACATCTCACCCTGCTGATGTACTGTATTGTGTCCACGGGGGTTAGCCATCTTTCTCACTCCATCTAAAGTCGCGAGTGCATCCATTTTGAACGAGGTTATCAATCACATGCGGCGAATCGGCGGTTTCACCATGTCAGGTATCGGACATCTGGTCCAACAACACCTGCATTGCCCAGTTTCTTAGTTGCTCTACTTACTTAGGGCCGAGCTAACGACAAAAGCATCGACGGTAAACAAACGACCTGCCAAGCATCTGCAGGACTGATATCAAGCTGCAGGACGTGGCAGGGATGTTGCTAAAATTCGTCCCTCAAAAGATTCTGTGGGCTTTGTGGAGGTACAAGGGAGCCCCCCATGCAAACGCGAGCCATGACGGAGCGAGCTTGGTTGGAGCTTTTCAACGTCGAACAATGATTCGACAATTCGAACTCTTCCAGAATTTCTATCTTGGGTGCCGCTAGTTAGCTCTGACGTGACCGTCCAACCGTCCAACCGTCCAACCGTCTCACATGTCGACACGTCCCAAGATGCTGCCCACCAAACTAGAACATGATGGATGGAGATTCCGAGTGTTTTGGGTTTGGGTCCAAACTTCTTGTACGAACAAACAAGTTAGTTAAATCCGAAACTTTGATAACCGCCAGCGACGAAAAGGAATTAACGCATTGCACTTTTGCGAACGAGCTTTGTCACCTCCAGCGTATCGCCAGTTGTGATGCATGCGGCGGCGCCTATGCGGTCGGGAGCAACAACGGGCAAGAGGCTAATATCATCTTCCCAAACCGAAACATGGTAGCTTATTAGCATGACTTTGTTACTCCGGTAGCAACCCTAACAAGCGTGGGATGCTTACTAGGACTGGATCGTGAGATCTCCATGTCAGAAAAACTTTGAGGGTTCGCTGGTCCCATGTGGCTACGGTTGTGGGTGCCCCACGTATATCATTGCTTCACTTTTTTCTGCCGACCTCAGCCTCATGTTTCCTGACAAAGAGCATTGGGGAGAGGCGGGGTACCTACTTTGAAATTGCTGACATGATGGACGATGACGGCAGAGAGAAGAGCATTAATAAATAGCGCGCCATTGTTATTCTACATGTGCTCACATGTTAAGCCTTTCGAGCTCCGTGACAGCTGTCAAACTAGTGCTAGTGAACCAACCGTAAGAGCGAGCTATCAAGCCATGAGACTCCCTTGAGGTCGGATAAACATGCGCAGCTTGGGGCTATTCATGGTGGCTACGGGCCTGGTCTGGTCTGTGGAGGTCCCATGTTACCAACCAAGATATCTGATTTCCATGGTAGGGACATGAACAGCGGTCTCTCTCCAAAGTCTTGTCAAAGTTCACACTTATCTTCATTATCATCGTAAAGGCCCACTCGATAGGGAACAAGGGTGCAGCTATTGTCCGGTGGCAAGAATCACAAATGGTTCACGTAAACTACATAGACACCTGGTTTCAAGCTCGGTGGCCACGGTCACCATCTAGCCTGGATGGCCCTGAGCCTTCTCCATGGTCTTCAATCCGCAGGTTGAATGACAAGACAACATATTACGTATGATCGGTAGTACACTTTGTGGTTTTCAGCAGGGTCCAGCTCGGTTATGTCTTGCCGGTCGATCCAGGTGTTGCATGGGCCTCTGCGGGTTGACGATACTGAGGACTCTGGTTTTGAAGGATGACACGACTTACAAGACTGTAACCATCTGATCATGCATATACTGTCGAGGACTATCTGAGACAACTACTGCAAGGCCCCTCATATTCGAGGCGGTCTCAATCGACTTGTTCTCAGTTCAAGCAGCATGTCCCAAACGAGTAGGGTGATTTTGGGCCGCAGAAAGGCGCTCTCCGCTTCAGTTTAACTCCGATACATGATGAAGGTCAAAAGGTCTGATACCTCTATGTATGTTTGGCTCGTTTGTGGCAAAGAATAATGCACAATGTCGGTTTCCAGCGTGATGTAATATTACGGTGTTGGCTGTACTCGAGGCGAACCAGGTGTTGCGTTTTCTGCTTTTGTCTGCTTTCAAATCCCAGTTGCCACTCGTATCACCAGACTTACAAGAATAAGAGAGCTCACTCGAATCTCACGACATCTGATAGCGAGATCTAGAAGTCCTGTACTGGCCGGTTTTGTTTTAGGTGGCAGATGACGATTTCATGCCGAGAATGCTGTGACACTGGCTCAGCCATTATTGTGAGATGCCCTCGATGCAATGTGAGATCTGAACTTGAGTTCGAGTTAATGCAGAGTCTTTCGTTGGTCTGACGTTTCTTATCACCCTCAGCTGGAAGCCAATGGCTCTTGGTTGTCGTTGACACGCGGAACCCAGATTGTTCGGTGTGGACAGTTCCCACAGCTTCAATACCATCGACATGATGTTTCTTGTACCATGTTGCTTCATGAGAAACTTGTTCAGCTGAAACGAATGAATGTTTGGCCAGCTTCAAAGCCCAAGTCTTGATAAAAGTTCTTATGCTCACATAGAGGGTGCTTACTTGGCTCTAGAACTAAGTCAGGAACTTATGACATGGCATTGGCGGATAATAGTATTACCAATGACCTTTTGACTGTATTGTTGAACTCTTTTGAGTCTCTTGAGTAGTTGCTGGTAAATATTAGACTTTGAGCGAGCATTTAAGTCCTTTATAACATGGCTTCGTACTCAACATTTCACTAGACAGAGCAACGATGAGGGCTCATCCTGATGTGCAGACGAACAAAAACACTCAAACCAATCCTGTTCACTCTTTAAGGCTGCTCGCTTGTGACTGGCTACGTTGCTGTTGGTGAGGACAAGATAGATAACCATGCTCCGTTCTGTCAAATGCTGCCATCTTGGATATCAGGGTAAGTTTATGCCGATTCAACTTTCACAAATTGTAGCTTCCAAGCAGACTTCTGAATAACACTGCAGGAGAATCTTTTGAGGATTTAATTGCTGGTTTCGAGATGGAATGTCGCTGGTGGGAAAGAGAAAGAGGCACAGTTCATTATTGACCTCACAGTCGAAGACAGTAAAATATTCTACCTCAAGGTTGTAAGTATTATCTTGAAGTTCAAAATGAATTCTACTTTACACTTTCAGAACAGATATCTGTATGCGGGCTTATAGAAATTGGTCTCAATTCCCTTGCAGGTCTCAATTCAATACGATTTCTGTGTTCAGTACTACATGATCAAGTTACAGTGGAGCAAAGTTCAAGCACTCAATATCCCAGAAAAGTATATGACTCAGCTAGACATACAGCCCTTGGTTATTTGATCGAAATGCATGTTAGCTGCACTGTTACTCTATCATGCCTGTTGACGACACGACATGGTGCCATCAAAGCCGGCTTGTGTCTGAAGAAGCTGAATATCCCCCCCGCGAATCCACTGATTCTGACTCTGATTCATGCATGCACTGCGGTCCATGTCTGTTCGTGTGCTGTATCTCTGATCCAAGATGGATAAGCCCAGTTTGTCCAACCTCGACGACGCAGGTTCCCATGTCGTGCTTTGGCTACCAAAACATGTATCTCTGTCCAGGATAGATCACCACGGAGTTGGTAGATCTGTGTGCCCGAGCAGGCAATGCAACAATCCTCGGTATTTCATGTATACGCCCTCACAAGATTCCCAGCATATGGAGTACATTGAAAAGTGACATGTCTCAGCTGCATGGTCTCTCTTTTCTCATGGCACCCAAGCCCCATCCTGCACTTCACGAGTGCTACCTGATCTAGAAGCCATGTTTGGACGAAAAGTAACTCTGCATGGCCTCCACTTTATGCTGCGGAATAACGTAGACCGGATGCACGGTAGCAACTCGATCCTCCTCATCAAAGATCTGTTCACCATCCATATACGGTGTCACAGACCACGAGTCGCCTGTCACATCTGCCTCGTGAGGTCGAGCAACATCCAAGTTCCACTTGTGCTGCGCTGCACTCAAGCCAGAAAGTACATAGCATGTGTGGTAGGCGTCGGAGAACCTGTTGTCGGGCTCGAGTCAGCGCTCATTCAGAAATTCTAGATGCAGGGCCACCAAGTTGCATACTTGCTCGGTTTGTCTCTCAGACCACCCCGCTTAGACTGGTCTTGACAGCAACAAAGGATGTAGCGGACCAAGCCGTCACGGCTGAAAAGGCTACCCTTGGCCGCAGGGAGCGCGTGGCCGCCTGAATCGGCCTCTTCCCCTCCAGGGCCGGACCCGGGTCCGTTGAGTGCAGCCTCGATGAGGGGCCAGCATCCTCCGACCCAGTGACTGTAGCAACCGTCAACTAGCTTATTGGTACGACCTGAGAAACCACCCTCTGGGGCGTACTGTCGCGAAGACAGCCAAGAGATAAGCAGTGGAACATTGAGATGCCTACAGAACAGAAACATCAAGACAAGGTTAGCATGCGATGCACCGCTTCCATGTCACAACATGAGTGGTTAGACAAAGGGAGAAGCATACCTCGGGATGGAACGATGTGGAGAATCAAGAATCGAGAGGCATCCGAGAGCGCAAAAGGCATATGCACCATGTGCTTCGATGCCCGGCTTTGCCGACACGCCTCCCTCGTGCGTTTGGCCTTTACAGTGAATGATCAGAGACGGAATCGTTGCTTTGGGATTTCGTGCGTCACTTACATTGGTGCACATAGTCTGCAAGCCCAGTGAACAGGCCAGTGTGGCCAGCGGATCGTGCAGGAGAGTCCTGTGATAGCTCAAGAGGTAGATTGAGTAGCGATATGATGACGGCCGCGCAGTAAGCCCCCCTGCAACTTTGTTAGAAGGAAGTGATCGTACATGTGTCCTTGGGGTTCACGGCATGAGACTGATGGGGAACTGCGGGCCTTGATCGCCGCGCTGCAGAGAAGAGTATCGAGGTGCAGTGGTACGGCATGCACATACCTGACGTCCTCTTCGCCGCCGAGTGCCATCTGGAACCCTCCATCGGGCTGCTTGAGTGAGCATAGCCATCTCCACATTGCTCGACGGTCGATGACCTCGTAGGTGTCTTCACCGCCGACAAGGGTCAGCGACAGAACGGCTGCATAAGAGGTGGCGAGATGCGAGGTATGTCCGAATCCGCCAGCGAAGCCTCCATCTTGATTCTGCATAGGTCGGACGGTATCGACAAGTCTCTGACGGTATTCCGTGACATCCTCTCCAAGGAGAGCAAGAGCAGACAGACACCAGTAGAAGAACCAGGGCCGACTGGGGTCAGCGGGTGTGAAAGCGGCGGGCAGCTTTCCCAGCTGCTTATGCAAAAACTTTACATGGAGGCGACGGTCCAGATGGGGCACGCCGTGGGAGTTGCAGTAGTCGAATTCTTCGCCTTGAAGAAAAGGTAAGACTTCGTCTATCGTTGCATCCTGGACACGCGATGACTCTGTTGGTAGGCTATCGCGGATGAGAGGCTCGGTAGTGAAGAGAGGCGGTATGGAGAGTTCAACATCGGGCTGTGGCGCTGTTGCAGCTGAAGCCATTCTTGTGTCTGATCTGATATTGCCGGTGACAGTATTGCTGTTGCTGCGTGGAAATAAAACACGAGGTCGAGGGCGTGTCAGACGAGAACGGGCTCCCATAACTCACTCAGTTGATGAACCGATACTTGTATCATGTCCCGTTGCCTTATTTGCGTTGCTTCAACAATGAGAAGTCCGGCTGATATTGTTCTCCAAGCCACGGTATCTCGCAATTCCATTTTACCCCCACATATTGGATTCAGGTGGACGATTTCGTTCCTGTGCCCAATAAGAATATGCGTTTGGCGGGGCGTTCTCTTTGTTGGTTACTTTAGGATCAACGACAGGTCATGCCGTGAGGTCGATTCACTGGAGTTTGTGTTGGTTTTAACATTCGAAACCCCATTATCTTGAGCTTGGATCTGATAATGGTCGACGCTGAATCGATTAGAGTGTGGTGCTGCGGGTAACACGTGCCTTATTTGACTTCAAGAAACGTCAATGTGGTAGTTGAACAGACAGACAAATTGTATGTGCATGGAACCACCACAGCTCTAGAAACTTGAAAACATTAGAGGCCAAAACCCAGCAGTAGAAGTACTGGGTAAAAGAAATCAAGAAGAGGTTGGAATCTAATCGCCTGTGGGATGGTCATGTTGCTTGGTCCACTGAAGTTGTGCATATCTACCTACCCTACAGTCTGTCCTTTCCAGACAGGCCTCAGGTGAAGAGTTAGGAGGTTCGTTTCCAATACAACAAGAACGATCTCATAAGAGTGTTATAGGTCAAATCTCATTCCATTACTATATTCCATAATGCTTGTGGTTTACTTGAAGATATTACAAATGGGTTTCAGCAAGAAGCTGCAGTGAGTCTTCAGTGTTCTTTCATTGCCACTTCTACGTAAAGTAGAAGACGAATTCCTCTCATGACATAGGCTGATACCTTCAGTAAAACTAGTCCAGGAAGATTATGGTATCTTGCAAGTTATTGCTGTATTCGACCTTTCATTAGGTATGAAATTGAATCTATAATTACTACCTCCACTTTGCCCAAGGGTAAAGAGGCATTCAGTGAACCGTACGGATAGTGTTATTCAACTCATCAGTCTCACTTGTATCGATTCGTAGACACGTGTTCGAGCCTTTCTGGTACGTATTGTCTTGGCGTGGTTGTAAGTACCTTGGCCGTGTTCAGTCGTCTTTGAGAATCCTGGCCCGTTGTAGATAGTTTCTGAGATTCACTCGAGAACCACAGACTCATTGTCAAGCCCAGGTTTTCCCAACTTTAACCAGCAGCTGAAGCAATTGACTTTAGAAACACCGGTATCTAATGACGAATACCGTGAACCATACACAGTATCTGCGAGAGAAGCCATGGCAATCATCGACATGCCGCTAAACAGAACCTTTCGAATGCGCAAGTCACCATACAGGGTATCCTTTAAGAGGGAATAGAAAGAGGACTTGTTACAAGTTCACGTCAATACTACGACCATGATAGTTGATATTGACGCCGAACCTGTAGGACCCTCTAATTCTTGGTGTTTTGTGAGTCAGTGAGAGACCTCGGGTATAAGCCGAGGAGACCAGATATAACATGAGATACGCAAACTTAAAACACATTCCAACACACAACAGCCGCATTTGAAGGTGCAAGAAGGAAGCAGAAACAGCAGTTTCCAGCCAGAACATCGACAGCTCGCCATCGGCCACCGTCAAACCATTGTACGCCACATGTATCGGTCCGAAACAGCCAGAAAATTCTTGTCAGCAGGTTTTCTAGAAGCAATTTTTGCATCGAGCATGGCCCTCAAGTACCGACGCTAGGATATTGCAACTTACATGTCAAGGCGGAGGTAAGTTTCCGATTAACTTGGCCCTGTAAGTCTCGGAGAAGAAATAACACAACACATTCAACAAAAAAAAGGTGATGGGCTAGTTGACTAGTCGTGCACGAGTTGTTCGGTTTCAGGCGGCTCAGGTCCACACTACTGTAGCTATTGCAGCAGGACGTGATCATTTGCACATTTACGAGAAGTTGACTGGATTGATTATCCCAACAAAGGTGAGACAAGGACGGGACGGCGCAGATCCCAGGCATTGTTGAGAGACATACGAAAAAGAAAGTCTGACGCTCCTCGCGGAAGTTGAACGAATCGAGTGAGCAATGCCCTTCGAAAATCCGAGTACTCGACCGACGTTTGGTCCGAACCGAGCCAAGCCCCAACTTATGGTCTTTGGCTGGTGGGGGCGCTAATGAAGATCGATCAATTAATCGAGGGAGATATGATTGACCATTCAATGTCGTGATGGAGTTGTCTAGTTGGTATGTTTGTGGTTGTGAGTCGGTATAGAAAAGACGTGGAATAACATGCCGGAACTCAAAGACCGGCTTGTCAAACCGGTCCGGGACATATATGCACGATATCATCCACGGTACATGGCCGAGACAAGGACCTTGGAGCAGACAACTCACGGTGTCTGATCATAGAAGCATCAAAGAGATGCGTGAGTATGAGAGACAGAAAAGAAAAGGACAGCATAGGATATAGCGCTAGCTATATCCGACAGCTTGGTAGTTGTGAGGTTGGAAACTCGGATTTATACTCCATCAAAGCTCAGAGCCTCACTTGCTTGAGTGCCCCCAACACCACATCGGACCCCGCGCTTATTTGATGCTCATGCAGGCGTATCCGTCCAGTCCAAGCAATATCCCTAGACTCCAAGTTTGCTTTTTCTGTGTTCAATCCTGGAATCTAAGCGGTTCACTTTGCTGAGTCAGTCTCCACGCAGCCTGTAACCTGGGCCTTTCTCGAGAGGTCTGAGAGCACTCACTCGTGCAACTATTTTGCCGCTCTTCTCTTCTTCTTCCAAGTTAACTTATAAGTCTAGTGTCGTCCATTCGTCTACTAAGTTAGTGCCCTTCAATAACTTCTTGTTCTTCTCTGCGTCATTGTGCGGAAAGATTTCAAACCTTGTTGTATAACTCAATCACACTCTCACATATTGTTCAAACACGCCATGGCTACACGCTGCAACGTCCTCCAACAGTTCACCCGTCCCGAGGAATCAGAGTTCAGGGGCATGATTCACTATGTACCCAACCAGAACCGGTTGCTCCCATCCACTACATCCATCTCCAACCAGCCACGACGACTCCAGGCTTCTTGTCTAGGCCAATTGGGTTGTCTCCCTGCAGAGCTTCTTTTGTCTGTGCTTGATCTCCTCGACTTCCAGTCTCTGTCTCGCCTGTCGCGGGTTTCTCTTCTGGGAAAGGATGTGATCGAGGACCTGCCGGTGTATTTGGAGACAGTCCAACATGCTCCCGAGGCTTTGGCTGTCTTGGGACAGACTCATCTTTTGAGCTACCATCCTGCTACCTTGCTTCATTCTGCTCTCCGGCAGAGCAGATGTGTCTCGTGTCTCGCTTTTGGGGGGTTCCTCTTCCTGCCAACCTGTGAAAGGGTTTGTTTTGAGTGTCTCTACGAGAACCAGGCTCTCCGGATGACGTCTCCGGCCATGGCGAAGGAGTGCTTTAGTCTCACTGACCATGATCTCCAACGCATTCCTGTTATGCACAGCGTTCCTGGCACCTTTGGTCTAAGGTTCCAATTCGTGCATAAGCAGGCTGAACGCCTTGTCAGCGTCAAGCAAGCAAAGGAACTTGCCCTAGAGATACATGGCTCGGCAGAGAAGCTGGCCAGACTGAGGCCAACATATCGTCCCGGGAGAACGTCCAGGAAAGATGCTGCGATATTCAGGCACTTCCATGAGGCCCCATTAGTTTCCCTAGGCTGTGATCTCTCAAGACTACCAAGAAAGGCCGAGGTTGTAGAGGATGACTTTGGTGGAATGGCTTCCATCCGTTTCCCTTCCCTCTCTGATGTCGGCACTGGCAAAGGTGTCCTTTGCCAGGGATGCCTTGTCACTTATAGCCACTACATGCAAGGACTGCTTCCCCAAAGTACACTTTCCGAGCTTGTGCCCGTGGATGTTGGGCCTTATCGACCTCTTCTTGCGCTGTTGACTCGTCTGTGGTCCACAGAAGGATTCGCTGAACATGCACATCAATGCTATGGCGTGCGCCGAATCCTGGGACAGTAAGAGTCCTATATAAGGACAAAGCTAGAACACCCTTACAAAGACCTGAACTGAGGTTCGTTGTCTACTTTGAGACTTGTCAACCCGTTTCTTGATCTGTCCTAGCTGATGATTGCAGGATCCTCAAAGCCCTGTAGGGCTAGCATCTTCTCCCTCAAACATCTCCTCTAACATGTCTCTCATACGCTCATGTCAATCAGTCGTTGGTCTTGAACGCTGATGGTTCACAAAAGTTTACTGCTATTCATGGTCAGCCAGCAGGTTTGTTGTTTCTATCCGGTTCTGTTTATATACCGCATAGTCGTTGTTAATGATAAATGAGTCAATTCATGATTTCCGATGTGCATTTATGAATAGACCGTCAGTAAACACAGACATAATCTTGGTAGTAGGCGACGTTGATATCTTATGACTTCAGTATAGATACCTTTATAATATAAAAGAGAATTGATACATCCAGCACTTGTATGTTTCTGTTCCCTTGTTCTAAGAAGATGCAAATCGAGAAAAACGAAACCAACAAGTCTAGAGATATTGCACATGATTACTGAATATATCCTTGTTTATTATCTAGCTTGGATCTGCCATACCAAAAGGTCTGTGGTGAAGCATGGTTTAGGTATGTGACAATCTGTTGCAGCCTGGAGTCCGCATGTAAGTCCCTGTGTTGAACGGAAGAGCGAGGAATTGCAGCGCTCAGTGACTGTGGCTCTTCCAAGATACCACTTTGCATGTCTCAATAAACTATTCCCTCTGATACTCGATGATAGTCGATGGCACAGTGTAGTACGATGTGAGCGTATAATAGCAATGTCATAAATCCAATGTGTTCCCCGTTCTCGAAGTTTATGCTACCATACAGACTGACATACTAGATGGTTCTGGGCAATGTTTGAATTTGAAGAAACCTGTATAGAAATTATACGTTCTGTTGCTGGAACTTCTCTTAGAACACTTAGTAGCAAACAATACAGTGCCACGGCTCGAGTATGTTTTGAGTGACATATCACAAACACAGTGAAACTTGGCAACAAAACCACTTGTACTTAGTCGAGGCGTTGTGTAAATTAGATGAAACAATGATATAAACCTGGAGTCAATAGGCCTGCTTCGGTTCGGCCGCAGTGAGCCTCAGGTATGTAATACACCTCGGCATGATGCCATCAGCGTGATTGCTAATAATTGCATAGGTGTGCCTCATACCATGGGAGTCAAGCCACTCAAAGGCATGTAGATGAGGACGTTCTCGGAGGGAATGAAACATCTTCATAGCAAGCCAAATATGAGTCACAGTCTCTCGACGACTTCGGAGTCTCGAGCAAACTGCTTTGCCAAACACAAAGTGGTTGGAAGGTTCCAGACCAGGATGCATGTAGTAACAACACATACATGCATATGTCCCCAAAGAAGCATTTGTTAGCTACATAATCTTGCTCTACATCATATATGCATGCGTGGCGCTAAGCCTATCATCCTAGGTGAACAGCTGCAGAGCTGCCCAAATGCGTTCAAGACAGGAGCCGAAGAGCCTTGGGTTCACCTGCAGAATATCATCCAACTTGATGAGTGAAAGCCGATACTATGCAGATCGTAACACCATGATGGAGATGTTGATAATGTAGTGAGGAGATATACTTCTTGAGGTGGAGTAGTTATGAGTTGTCAATCAACAGTTGAGGTAACCAACGGCCACACTTGCACGACAACTGGTGATCTTGAGTGTAACTGCAGAATCTGACGACACAGCATTGGTCGGGTAGTACGAGTGAGACTACTCAGTGATTCTCGCACAGCGGCTAGAGATCAAGGGCAAACTTGACGTTCTGCATGCAAGAAACCACCGCCATGATGTGAGATACTTGGCACAAATCTCGGTTGTTAGCCTCAGGAATGGAGGATGGCAATAGTTTATCTTTTTGGTTTCATTTCTCATAGATGCGTGACGAGTTGATGACCACTAATACAGACTGCACCGAATTGATCCTTAGCCGGTGCAGGTGAACACAAGCTCAGCCCCTCGTAACTTGATAACTGTACGACAGATCGACGTGGCCACGACGTTTTGATAGTGCGCACGCACGCACGCACGCACGATGGTCTATGGGCCACGAAATATGAGACCAGATGTTACAGAGAAGGTATTGATTAGGAATTCCGCGTTCCTTGAGTCCTGAGTCCCCACGGCCCACGGCGGGGAGTGATCGGCTCGGAGATGTGGTGGAGGTGAGGCGGAGTGTCGGGGGCCGATCTCCATATTCTCGGCCAGCCAGATCAAAGGCAAAAAGAGAGAGAGACAACACGATAAGCGGTAGTATTGATTAATATAAGGCCTCCTTAATTAGAATCCGGATTGAGGAATGGAGTCGTTTGTTTCTCAGTGTTTGGTCGAAATCTTCACCGCCGAAGATTGTTCACTGCTCTGATGAGCGTCAAAATCTACCCCTGCGTCAAAAATGGTCTGATTGCAACAGAGTTGCCAATAGCCGGCGCATCGAATCCATCGACTGTGGAACTACCGAGAGATACGATGCGGCTACTAGTTACGGACAACTACCAACTATGGCTACATCTGTTAATCCATAGCCTTGGCCAGACCAATCGTGACCAACATGCCATTTGCCTTGATAACCTGTTGGGCCCTGCAGGGTCTGTAGTCAACTGAACCTTGATCGTTGGATGAGCTGATTAAGTGTTGGCGCGCGCCTTGTTCTCAAAGAAGACTCAAACATCCTGACTCGTGCTATTCTGTTGAGAAGCAAAACTAGTTGATCCGCATGAATTATGAGAGACGCCGTCGCTACAGCACGCATCATCGATTCTCCGTGACTAAGGCCGTCGATCCATCTGGGACTAGACTCAATATAGAGACATACCAGAGGGGGCACTACCAGGGTGTTGAGAGAACCCTGGTTGTAGCATCAGATGCGGTCAACACATCAAGAATCAGCTAAGGAAGCTATCAGGGGGAAGTCAGAGGTTGTTGATACGGAGCGTGTCAGCTCACATTCCCTCAAGTTCATGAGATTCAGAATGTTAGGTGTGTTGATGTTAGATATTGTCTCATCCCACTCTGTCGAGGGAGCTCCTGACATCACTGCCCACTGCCCACTGCCCACTGCCCACCTCCCAGCATGAACGTGCGTTGCGGTCTGGCCGCAGGTTCCAGAGAAGACAGTGCGCCATGTCTTGAAGCCTCGTGGTACTGCTAAGCTTGAGAAACATTACACAGAGACACCATATGGTCTTTGCTTCATTACTCCGGAGAGGCTGGCCAGCGTTCTTTACGTGGCTGACAAGACACAACATCAGGCTGTGCATTGCCCTGATACACTTGTGTTGCCGGCAGTTCCTTGTCTCCTCCATGATCGATATCTCTATCTATCTATGTATGCGCGCCTAACGCGGGAGATGCCCAGGCTAGAGATCAAGATCGCTGATAGCCTGAAGCGCTCGCCCTGATGCTTTACATACTTGTCGTGCAGAATTTACTAGTCGAGACACTAGATAGGAACCAAGGCTTGTAAGGCTCCTGATCTTGTCTGCTGTCAGTGCAATTGATCACTGGATCGACGATTGACGATTCTCTGTTCTCAGCATTGTGATGTTATGCCTTCGCCAATGCAAGCCTGGGGTAGCCTGGTCAGTTAAGGAAGCACGTATGGTATGCGTCAACAACTATTGAAAGCCTACTAACTAATGAGCGAAATATCAAACATCAAATCAATTGAGCTGTACTCGACGCCAATTACGCATTCCCATCTAAATTACAGCGACTTTATCAGCCCAGCCAGGCATTGCATGTGGAAGTAACATGCCTAGAAATCAATGGACAATGATGGACGCTCTTCATCGTGATCGATCACATCAGCAAGATATCCGCAAATAAACGACGAACCACGAGGTCGAATGGGAACTGAAAAGCTGACGAACGATTTGCCGCATTAACTCAGGTTCGCGGGACATATCGTGCATCTTCCGAGAGCATCATAAACCAGATTCTGCTAAATACCGGTTTTCTATTGGCTGTGATGGGCTGAATGGATATGTTTCTGCACTGATCCTGGACGTGTTCGCTGGCAATCACGAGCACACCAGACAGCCAAGCGCATGGGCTAGGTGCGGTGGTTGAGGGGATCGACGGCTTAACTAAACCAGCCAGCCCTTGTAGGCTTGTACGATCCTGAGGTGGAGTCCGGGTCTTGGTCTTGAAGGGTTAGTGTTTCGGCGAAGCTGGAGCTGGACTTGCTACGGAGTAGACTTGTCCGGGACTCTTCTTGTAAACAGTGAGGCCATGTCCATGGCAAGGATTGTGAAGCATTCATTGACTCTCGGTCCATTGCCTAGATTGCTAAAAGTTTGATGGTTGGTGAGACGGGTGAAGATGATCCATCTTGGAGTTTTACCGTCCAAATGATCGTCCGATGCCTTGTGGCAGCTTTCTCTGTCTATCAAGCTCATCGCGGATTCTCTTCTTCGTTCTTTTGGTCAAGGTCGTCAAAATCCCGAGACTCCTCACTCAGACAGTGTAATGCGTGACATGGCTCGGACCGTACAACTCATACCTCAGTACCGGGGGTACGAAGCAAGTCGAACCATCGCACGTGCAGGATCATGGTGCAGCATTCCAAGCCTTGAGACATTTTGAAAGGGCCATGCCGCCATGGTTGTGTTACCATCAGCATGTGGCTTACCGCCGTGTTGCCCATCCTATGCAGGTTGAGAATGACCTGCAGACCTCGGCGATGTCTTCAGATTCATTTCACTGGATCTCGGGGTGGGCGAGCGGCGAGTTCTGCTGTGTTGTAGGCGATAATATGCAGAGGGCATGAAGTGAAGGGGATTGGCCGGATGGACATTTCGTGATATGTGAATCCTACTGGTGCTTATCTCGTCATTGCCACGATAAATCCATTCGCCTGCAGTGCATCAATGCAACCACCACCAATGCTGTGCTGTAACGATGCTTTGCTGCAAGGTGAGCTGGTGGGAAGGCAAAGGAGGACAGATTATCGAGCTTGTGGACAGTCTGACAACACACTGTATCCCTGCCAAATTCAGTTGAAACGAAGCTTCTGGAGTGCCAAATGCACTGTATGATATCCGGTCCGGGCCCTTCTCTGACACTTTGAAGGGCCTCGGTGGGGTGGCCTCAAATCATACTCTGTACAAGGTTGGCATTAGAGAAATAAGATGGCGCGAGTCAAGCAGATCTGAATCTTATCACGACATTGACTAAACAGCCTCATCCTTGGATCACAGAGACCACAAGAGAGCTCTAGTGATATCGATATCTAAAATATCGCATCTATCAACTAGAATCGTAGGCCAGTCACCCTCTCAAGAACATAGACAACTGCGTACCTGGATTTCATGCACGATTTATGACCACAATGGATCTGCTGGCACAACAGACCCGCTACGTATCGCGATTCTCTGACAAGCGGGCAGCCGAGTGAAAAATAATATACCATGGCCGATAAGCTACTATCCCGGTGGAGGTATGTAGAATGGCTGGATCATGGGCCCTTTGTGGTCCTGACTAGGGCCTTGATCGCTGGCGATAGGTTGAGTCTTGATGATCCATGAGAATCTATCGAGTTTCGACTGGGATCGCGATGGGTCTGGTGAGGAGGAGGCAGAGTTCATGTTACACCGTGTAGGGAATTGATATGCTGTGGATGGCGTTTATCACAGAATCACAGCACGGCATACGTTAGAGCTGAGGGTGGTATAGGCAGTAATCAACAGCATAATCACCGAGATAAGAGTCTGTACTCAGAGATTTTTGACTGACTTCTGATTACAGACTGACTTTCTGACAGCCGAGACCTTGGATCATGGCTTTTGAACGATGGCGGCGGCCGCGGCTACTTAGGTGGATGGCTAGACTGGGCTCGGGTTAAGCCTGTTTGTGCTTACATGGCTCCAACGAGGAATCCTTAACAGATGAACCAGGTTCGGTCATGCCATCGGTCCCCACTTCCACGATTGGTCAATGTCCAACACCCCAGAAGAGGCGCAGGAGGGTTGCAGCAGTAGAACAGCCAGTACAGGTGCTGGGCGGGATCCATGCGATCCATAGCGGGTCTTGTGCTCTCCACTGGAACGGACGCCGCCAGCGGATAGGCTTATGTAGCGGCCACTCTAGTGGGTGGGTGCCTCCATCTCAGGTGGCTTGGCCATTGGCTGCTTGTCCCGACGGCTTCACCGCTTCTTCCCCCATCGACAAACCGCCCACAGCAGCGAGACTAACCCATGATCTACCCGCCGTTGAGACTTCTCCTTCTCCAGCTGCTCCCAAATCTCAGACCTCCTCTCTCCACCTCAACAAGGGACTTCACGAAAGAGCGGTGTCGTGCGCTCAGTTCCTAGAATATTATCGATCATCCGCCTTTTCCTACTCCGCTTCCCTTCTGTTTTTTGCCCAGAATGACTTACGACTTGAACAACGGCAGGGGTGATGCCTATCTCGACTTGACGACCTTCAATACTCGAAATCGCGCTGCTTACCAAACGTACTCGACTGCCACGACCCATTCGAGTCCTTCGGCTGCTTCAAACATCATGCCCCAGGACGCCCGACAGTGGGCTGTTCCCCTCGATATGTCTTCAAACAACTCTCACGGCTATGCCTCGATGAGCCCGGAGGAGCATCAATCCTCTCCTCCATCTCAGTCCGCCAGTCCTCATAGCCAGCACTCGCCGCTTCAACAATCTCCTTTCCAGCAAAGCGCGAATCCCCTGACGGATTGGGCCCTTCAGCAACAGCAGCAGCAACAGCAGCACCTCGCTGCTGCTGATATGACACAGTTCATCCAAGATGCTGCCCTCATGAGCTTCAGTGCTTTTCCTGCAAACTTCCAGCCGACCAACCCCCTGGATTACCTTCCCGCGACTACACAGGCAGCTCTTCAAGCCAATCTCCTCGAATCGACATTCAATGGACTGCCAATGGACGACCACACACAAGCCGTGTGGCCTAACGCCGGAATGGGGGATTGGCAGGAATTTCAAAATACTCTGCAGATGGACGGATTACCTCGTCTTGATAGTGTCGGAAGCAACTCTCCTACTGGTACATACCTCGAGGTTCTGTCTCTTCCCTCATCCTCAGGCGAGGGCTGGGCCATGGTGGATTGGAATCAGCCCAACTTCGACCAGTTCCAACAAGCTCATGCGCAGGGCGCTGCTATCTTCAACCCTTCCCAGACTCTTCACTTGAGAACCAATTCCGATTCATCCGACGGCGCCAATTCCATGGAGCTTGGAAGCTTCGAGGAGATTGCGCCTTTCCCCTACTCTCCATTCTCTCCCGAGTCTGACGGCTATGTCGATGCTGGTAACCACCGCAACTGCTTCAGCAACGATGGCCACGCTCATAACCACGCCCACGCCCACACACATGCCCATGAGCCTGTCGCTACCAACACTGTCGCTACCGTCGCTGTCGCCACTGTCCCCATCAAGTCTGAACCCTCTTTGAGCCGCCATAGCCCTGGCAGTGGTGCCGGATCTGTCTCCCCATCTTCTAGCAGTACCACCCGCCGAAACTCGGGTCCTCGCAAGAGCCCCATTGCTAAGAGCACCACTAAAAATGTTGTTCGACGTATTTCCAATGGCAAGAAAGATGGTACCGTTGAGAAGAAGGTTGGCCGCAGAAAGGGACCTCTTCTACCTGAGCAGAGAAAGCAGGCTAGTGAGATCAGAAAATTGCGAGCTTGTCTCCGGTGCAAATTCCTCAAGAAGACTTGCGACAAGGGTGAGCCCTGTGCTGGTTGCCAGCCTTCTCACGCCCGTCTCTGGCAGGTTCCCTGCACTCGTATCGACATCAAGGATATTGGTTACTTCATGAAGGACTGGAGGGCCGACTACGAGCGACACATGGACCGTGGTGTCTCAGTCTACAACGTCAAGGGTTTCGCCCAGAAGGAGACCCTTATGTGGATCACCCATGGCTACGGTTTCGCCCTCCCCGTTATGGTTCGCGAGGTCTTTGTTGCCGATGATAGCTGCTTCTCGGTTGACTGGGTTGAGTCCACACTCACCGACCAGGAGCCCATTGACTTCGAGACCCGCACTGAGAAGCTTGACGTTGGTGCCGAGGGTATCCGTCTTGATGCGCTCTCTGAATATCTTGACAAGCACATTGACGGTCCTTTCGAAGACTTCATTGACGACCACTTCGAGGGAACACCTTTTATCACCGAGATCCTTAAGACCGCTCACCGCTACTATGTCAAGGAGAAGATGCCTGTTATCCGAAAGTCGCTTAAGCTGGTCCTTGCCTACAACCTCACCATGCACATCACCATGGTTGAGAACCAGGGATCCGAGGTTGACCTCAATGGTCAGATTGACGATGAGGACTCCAAGTACTACGGTCGTACTGTCGCCCCCGTCATGATCAACTTCCAGATCAAGTGTGCTCTCGCCGACATGTGGCGTGAGTTGCAGAAGGATATCCTCGAGGAGCTCTCTGCCCTGTACTCTGGTGTCTACAGTGGTGAGAAGATGAAGAACTGGCCTACCATCTTCATGATTGCCTCCATCCTCCTTGCCGTCTGGGAGGAGATGCAGTTCGACTGCCACTACCGAGTCCCCGACCCTGTTGCCGTCAACAAGTTCTGCACTGACATGGAGACAACGCCTGTTGGTGTTATCGTGGGTCTCTTCCACGCCATCTCCCAGAAGCTGCCTGCCTTTACCGACTGGGACACACGCAAGCATGGCCACCTCCTCCACAACAACACCTCGGTCTGCGAGGCCATGACTGAAGTGAGACAGCACGTCATCAAGCACGGTATGTACACTTTGACAGTATTGCTCTTATATCTCATACTAACGACCATCACAGAGGCTTATCTTCGTACCCGCAAGGAGTCGAAGTTTGACCGCTACGACTTCGACTCACTGTCCAACAAGTTCCTGTCGAAGCTTGTTATCCGGGCCAACTAAGATACTGCTACTCAACTCACGATGCTATCACATTGTCAAAATATATGATGGGGCCCTATATGAGCCCCCTTTTCCTTTGTTGCATTTGTTTTATCACAGCGAAAGCGTTGACAAGGCCTTTTTAATCTTGGTCAACAGCGACCCCAGATTTGTCCTTTTTGAGCAAACGAACATGACTCTAACATTCTATCACGGCTGGTCACCGCCCGACAACACGAAGCTACCTGACACGGGAAAATGTGTTATGACCTTCTTATGACTTTCTTCTATGATTGTATGACTGAAGAAGACAGAGCGTTTTAGTTCTTTCTATCATATTTTGCTGTTTTTATTGTTTTAAAGTCTTGGAGAAAGAGAACAACGACCGTACCATACAGACGACAGCGAACCTCACCCACTTCGTGGTGTTATCACGGGATCATGTTTGACGATGTGGCATTTGAGGAATGATTGAACTCGCATGGCTGACAAGCCTATATGGGAGGTGTGTGTGCTTTACAGTGTCTTTGGAGGGCGTTGGTGAGCTCAAGTGGGCTAGACTCGCGACAAGCAGAGTGCGAAGTCGACGACGAAGAGCAGAGCGAATCGTGTTTTTTATTTTAGCAATTTGTCAAAGGGATATTGGGATAGTTACAAAAAAGGCTCTATGCTTGGCAAGTGCTACAGAGCTGCCACAAGTATATCGAATGGAAATTTAGATCCCTTGAAGTTTGAGTCTGAACTGAATGGAATCTGTGAACGAGTGACCAGTGCATGGCATGATCTCTGAACGATCAGATAACTAATGTTAGGGGCCACTCAAGGGTAGGCGAGAAAACTCGGGACTTTTATGCTGGATGATAGCCCCCAAGTTCACTCCATTCCTGTAATGTTCTGCTTGAATCATTTCAAGTCACAGCTTCAGAAGCTTTTAAGGCAATGTCTCACTCGACACTAGGATACTTCCTAATCCAGGCGCATGCGGCTGGAGGGAAAGCGAAAAACACAGTCAGCCATGACATTAAGTGAAACACCATGGCTGTTGGGCCGGACCGATGGCATTAGACACCCTCAGGCATTGCCGAGCAATCACGGAATCGGGGGCCTAGGTGGTTCACGAGGTTCCTTGCAAGACAGGGTCCTCACGGGCTAGAATCGTTGGCTGATGACGTCGAGCGCCGACAAGACCCGGATTCAGCGGGCGGCAGAAGTCGTTGACCCCCGGGACATTTGATCTGGAACTTGGACTGAGAGTTGTCAAATTTTCTGCTGTGAAAATTCAGCATTGCAGACGGCAAGTGAATTGAGTGCTGGATTCTCGATGCCAGGGAGGTGTCCGTATAGGTACATCAAGTCTCCCGTCTACGATAATGGTGACTATGGTGCTAGACCTACTCGGTATCCTGTCAAATCCACTTTGAGTTATCTCGGCGTGTTGATCCAGAGCGTCTGCCATCGGTTCCTGAGCCAAATGCTTGGTCACCGAAGCTTTAGGGAATGATTCATCTCACAGGAAAGGCCTCAATAATTAGCCATTCTTTTTAGATAAATTTTGCGATGGTCGAATTGCGTCTGTTCGAGACATCCAAACAAACATCGTTTTTCGGTTTTCCCGGGGTAAAGTGGCGACATGCCTATTCAGGCTCCGCCACTCCGCTCTCATGCATCCTTGCGCTGGACCGTGGGTATCTGCTGATGTGAATCACGGTGAGGTGGTGAACGAGACGGTAATGGATAAGTGACTGCGTCGGCCTATTGTAGACACGCTTTGACTGATTACCTACCATTAGTTACTGGTTGCCAGTTGTTGTAGGCACCTCAGATAAAGACTCGGATTGAACTTGGGACCACGGTTTGCTTCTAAATCTCTAAGCGCCTCGAGATCCTCCTCGAAGATGCTGGAGCATGAATGAATAGATAGTAGACATCCAAACACCGCTCCTAACATCAGTCTGACTCTCAGCCTTTGACGAACCTTGGACCCACTTCACGGCGATAAGAGACAGGTCTCGAGTACTTTATGTC
This sequence comes from Fusarium xyrophilum, assembly GCA_008711595.1. Classification (NCBI taxonomy): domain Eukaryota; kingdom Fungi; phylum Ascomycota; class Sordariomycetes; order Hypocreales; family Nectriaceae; genus Fusarium; species Fusarium xyrophilum. The sequence goes on along the minus strand of VYWZ01000760.1, from coordinate 5,585 downwards.
GACGCGCGAGATCACATAAGCAGAAAGTACCTAGGACTTGCTGTGGCGCCCTGTAGCCTGGCCGGATTCTGGAGCCTTCCCTAGTCGCAACCGTCATTCGCTCTCGAGCATGAATCATCCGCCCCCAGTCACTGCGCCCCCTCTCGCCTGCCCGCCCGCTTGATTATCAAACAAACCTTCCCCCTCAGTACTTAAACCTCTCTCACCTCTTTCTAACTTCATCCTCTCTTTTTCCCGAAACATCTCTCTCACAAGACTTTACTTTCGCTCAAGACCAGCGATAACAGACCTTCTCTCGTCCGATTATCATCTGTCCACATCATTTCCGCGACAGATCACCGCCATCATGCAGATCTTCGTCAAGACCCTGACTGGCAAGACCATCACCCTCGAGGTTGAGTCTTCCGACACTATCGACAACGTCAAGTCCAAGATTCAGGACAAGGAGGGTATCCCCCCCGACCAGCAACGCTTAATTTTCGCCGGCAAGCAGCTTGAGGACGGTCGTACTCTCTCTGACTACAACATTCAGAAGGAGTCCACCCTTCATCTTGTCCTCCGCCTCCGTGGTGGTATGCAAATTTGTAAGTTACATTTACCTCGTCGCCACACGAACTGCTTCTAACAAATCCTCATAGTCGTCAAGACCCTCACTGGCAAGACCATCACCCTTGAGGTCGAGTCGTCCGATACCATCGACAATGTTAAGTCCAAGATTCAGGACAAGGAAGGTATTCCTCCTGACCAGCAGCGCCTGATCTTTGCTGGAAAGCAACTCGAAGACGGCCGAACCCTTGCCGACTATAACATTCAGAAGGAATCTACCCTTCATCTTGTCCTCCGCCTCCGTGGTGGTATGCAAATCTTCGTCAAGACCCTCACTGGAAAGACCATTACTTTGGAAGTCGAGTCATCCGATACCATTGATAATGTGAAGAGCAAGATCCAAGACAAGGAGGGTATTCCTCCCGATCAACAGCGACTCATCTTTGCTGGCAAGCAACTTGAGGATGGTCGAACTCTTTCCGACTACAACATCCAGAAGGAATCTACACTTCACTTGGTTCTCCGTCTTCGCGGTGGTATGCAGATTTTCGTGAAGACTCTCACTGGCAAGACCATCACTCTTGAGGTCGAATCCAGCGACACTATCGACAACGTGAAGAGCAAGATTCAGGATAAGGAGGGTATCCCCCCTGATCAGCAGCGTCTTATCTTTGCTGGTAAGCAGTTGGAAGATGGTCGCACCTTAAGCGACTACAACATCCAGAAGGAGTCAACTCTCCACCTCGTTCTCCGACTTCGCGGTGGCCAGTAGGCGATTCCAACGAATGCTGAGGGATGGATTTTATGACGGCGTTGGGGACTGGCATTGAATTCGAGATCAGGCAACTTCTAGGCCTGTCATGGTTATTATGTAGTTTCTGCTCTCACAAATATTCTGCAAGGTGCAATAGACTATCGAAGTCTACTTGACTATTTGTCATATCTTCTGACTCTCCTGTCGTGATGTTGCATGTGTTGGTCATGTAAGTGTTGTTGACACTGTGTGGAGTTGCGCCTCAGTTGTCCGGTACTCCACAGTGCAGCCAGGTCATGATGGGTGGGGCTGACAAAGAGCTCATGAGACCCAAGTTGCAAGTTTACATCTTTCCTCTTTAAGTACGCATGTACCCACCAAGTCAGGCCTTCTCTTCGTCGTCGTCACTCTTACTTTACACCCAGGTATACCATGATTCACAAGTACCGACCGCTTCACCATCATCTGTTTTGGCCTCCTTAGCAACAAACGATACACTTCATTCTATATGCCTATATCAACCTGAAATTGCGACCAAGACTTTGTGCATCTTTCTCGAGCGAGCGGTTCCACCATAGACTGATATATCAGGCTATGCCGTCTTACTTCTATCACCTCAAATTCGAGCTTTATCCGACTCCTGATCCGGTCGCTGCAACATCAGCAGCTAAAGCTCAAGACGAAATTTGGCTTCCGTCTCCTGAAGCGAGTGTCTTCGATGACTTTCCATCCCATCCGCGACCAGACCGACGAACCACTTATAAAGTTTCGAGATCTATAGATCTCCAGCGCGACTCGAACTACGCAACTCCATACCCTCTAGCAGGGCAAAACTCACCCTCGTCGAATCTCGGTATAATAGATTGTGGCGCAGCCGCGAGGCCATCGGTCAAAGACTCCGGACGGAAAATCGAGATTGTAACCGAAAGACAGTGGCTCGAGCGAGCTAATAGCTTTCCGCCCCCAAACTCAAGTGTCGCGATACATCCACAGAACGCAATTAGAGACTGGCGGTTTGGCCGTGTTAGCCTCGAGACGGTCGACCTTAGGACTGGGCACGCAATGGCAGGCGAGGCGACCCGAAGTGGCCCTTCTGCGGCTCCTTCATTGGGGCCAACGTTCGGGGGAGCCGGTACAGCGACAAAAGCTGAGTTTCTTCCTTTAGAGACAAATAATACTGAGCTTGGCTGGGGAGTTGTGCACTTTTACAGAGAAGAAGACGAGACTTCCGGGCTCATCGAGACGGCCCATCAAGAAGCTGAAGCAAGTGGTTCAAAGGATACCGACTGCACAACTCTTTGTATACCAGCAGTCCCGGCGTATATGTCGCCAGGTGACCTGATGGGTTTCGTTGGAGAAAAGTGGAGGGGAGATATCAGCCATTGCCGTATGGTTATGACATCGCGGTTGAACAGATATCTTGCCTTGCTCAAGTTCCGGAATAATTTTCGGGCCAAGCAATGGCGGAGAGAGTTCGATGGAAAGGTCTTTAATACCGTGGAAGTAAGTTACAAAACATCTAGTTCTCTAAGCCAATCTCTAACAATGATACAGCCTCAAATCTGCCATGTAGTTTTTGTCAAGTGTATAACGTTCGAAACACCAACACGAAGAAAATCAAGCGGGGCTCTTTCCCCCTTATCCTCGTCGGCTGGCATGTCAAGCAGCCTCAGACCGTTTCCTCCGCCGACACCGAATCTCGTGGAATTGCCAACTTGCCCTGTATGCTTGGAACGCATGGATGAGACAAATGGGTTGATGACAATACCATGCTCTCATGTGTTCCACTGTACATGCCTCCAAAGTTGGAAAGGTGCTGGGTGTCCTGTCTGTCGATTCACAAACACCTCACCCAACTCAAAGTCAGATCCTTCGGGGCCCCATCCGCAGCCATTTGGGTGCGGAGTCTCGAATCTCTGCAGCATCTGCGATTGCACAGATGATTTATGGATTTGTTTAATTTGCGGCTATGTGGGCTGTGGCCGATACAAAGGTGGCCATGCAAAAGATCACTGGAAAGAGACAGCCCATTGTTTTGCTCTGGAGCTGGAAACACAGCATGTCTGGGACTACGCTGGAGATATGTGGGTTCATCGACTGATACGAGATAAAGGTGATGGGAAGGTTGTGGAACTTCCTTCGAGAAATAGGTCAGTCGGTCATCTGGAGGAAGAGGATGTTGTTCCTCGAGCCAAGCTGGACAGCATTGGTCTGGAGTATACGCATCTTGTCACGAGTCAACTGGAATCTCAAAGGGCATACTATGAAGAGCTTATCAGCAAGACCGTCGATAAGGCCTCGAAAGCTTCTGCTGCGACCGAGGAAGCTGCATCACAAGCCTCAAAGGCCATGGAAAAGCTGGCAGTGCTCGACGAAAAGTATACAACCCTCAGTCAGGAAACGATGCCAGAGCTAGAGAAGCAACTTTCTCGAGAGCGCAGCAAGGGAAGCAAGAGCGAAACATTAGCACGCAACCTTGGCAAATCTCTTCAAGAGGAAAAACGTTTGAACGAGGGACTGATGAAGCGGATTGAGCATCTCAACAGCGACCACGAAGCAATAGTAAAAGAGTTGGAGAAGCTCAAAGGAGAGAATGCTGACCTTCAAGAGATGAATCGCGACCTGAGCATGTTTATATCGGGGCAAGAGAAATTGAAAGAGTTGGAAAATGAGGGCAAGATTGAGGAGGGTGAGCTTGAAGGCGGCAGCGCAAGTGTCCCAGAGAAGAAGAGCCGGCGACGGGGAAAACGCTAAGTGCTCGAGGTTGGATTGGACTTGGATATTTCCCAGCGTTGGTTTTGAATTATTCGGATTCACCAAGGCGTGGGAGGACGTTTGATTATCTATAATTATTACCAATACCAATAACAGCTTCGAGGCATCGTGACAACTTCCAGCACATGACCATCCATGATATATAAGGTGTACTTGTGTCATGGCATCTACTCTAAGCCTAAGACAAAAATAATGAACAGGACAGTAGTTACGGCATAACGCATCACAGTTGCATATCGAAGCAGGGGTTTGTTGTAAGGTGTGCAGCATTATGCGGTTGTACAAAGGACTAGAATACCCAACCCAGCATCTCGTCTATTCTCTCCCATCGAAATCTGAAGATCCTTTCGGCCTCGGGATGAGCAGACGGTCTTACGGGTTGGGAGGCACGGCAATTTTATAGGTACCCAAGCTGTAGAGTGCACACCCCTCGTTTTGATGGTGCATGCATTAGAGGTCTCAACTGCATTGATACCACTTGACTTGGCATTTTTGTTGGGACTTGGCTGATACCTGGTCATAACTAGACAAGATTCACGCCAAGCAGCTTTTACTTGTTTTCAACATATTTTGATCCCTAGACTTTTTGTGACTGTAATGATGGAGACTCCGATGAAGAGTCAACGATTAACGTGTGAATACACGTGCACGAATGCGGTTTTCTCTTCCTTGTTCATGTTTCTCGGAAATTCGCAAAGGGAATTCGGTCAGGGACCCATATGGAGCGGATGGTTCCGGGGTTGAGCGAACTATCTATCAGTGGCTGGGGTGGTGACGATAGTGGAGTGAAATACAGAGTAACTTGTGGTTGATTGATGGATAGGTGACTCGGGCTTGTGATCTCTCGCCCGGGGAAAGGAGGCAACGGGGCGGCACATATCTCTGTTTTTTTGATGCAGTTCAATGACTGCTCCTTAGAGCCTGAAGCTCTTGACAGTAAATATTGTTGTATTGTTCATGCAGAACCGTTATTTATGGCTTGTGACCGGCATGCTCGGGTTAAACAATGTCCTTGCAAAAACCCTGTTGCTCCTTAACTATAACCTGCACCATCCCGTACCATACCGCACCGGATCTCCGATGTAACTTAAGTGGAGTGGAGTGATGATAAACAGTTTGCAGGGGAAAAGCGCCGAGTGCCGCAGACTATAGTCCGTAGGGCTTGGAAGTATATATCCTCGGTCGTCAGAAGGGATTGCAAGCAGGCGATTGTAACTAAAAAGGAAGCTCGTAGACGACAAGGACAGAGTAACAAAGAAACGACTCGAGAAAAGGAGCCAATTGTGGCGTGCCAAAGCGAAATGTAAAGAAAGTGCCGTGGTTTTTAACTCTTCCTATGAAGATCATAGCTTGTTAGCTTTAAAACCAGCCTTTCCTTAGTTACGTTACTGAGCGTCTGGACACCTTCTCCCTACATCACGTACGGACGGTGCCTTCCCCTCCTTGAGGTGCAGTGCATTCTGTTCCCAAACCCAGCAGCCCCAGCAGTTTCCATTTCCATTTCCATTTC
>VYWZ01000759.1:0-15600 GCA_008711595.1 Fusarium xyrophilum | reverse complement strand
ATCTATAGGTTTCTTAAGAGTTTAGTATATTAAATTCTTTCCACGCTAGGGGGGTATATTAAACCGATAAAGTCGCGTATATAATATCGCACCTCGTTTTGGCTAATAGAGCCTCAGCAAGGGAGAAGGAAGAGTCACCTGATCGGATAGAGCTCAAATAGGTATAGCGCAAGCCTGTAGAAAGAAAGAGGGGTCAGAAGAAGCAGTCAGACGTAGTCAACTCAATCAATCAACTCATCCATCAGAATTACAGGCCCCTACAGGTTAAACAGGATTCATATGAGCCCGGAACCGCTATGCCTAGACGTTATCAACGATATGCGCAAGGCTTGGAAGACTGTGATGACTACGGCGCCGGCGACCGATTTAGAGAGCCTACCTCTGAAGAGGTCAAAACACCAAAGGAAGTATCACGACTTCCTACTGAGGAAGAAATACGGAATGATCTAACAGTCAAGGCAATGAGCCAATTGAGTATCTATTCTGATATGGATGCACTGGGCGAGACTCTTACGTCACTAGATTTCATGTATCTCGAGCAATTTGCGATGGATTTGGAGCGTGGAGGCACAAAAGAGGATTTTGAAGATAACCTCAATTTTCCTGATAGTGGCCCTTCAATTGAATGCAAGGGATCAGAAGGAACAGAGTGAATGGCACATGTACTGTAGTCTCCATAGTAAATTGCATGTAATCTCCGGAACCGGACCAGCTGTTCTGTTCAGCCACAATTTGGGGTGGTGATTACACTGGTTGGGATGCCTTTTAAGCAGGGCGTAAAGATATATCTAAAAAGCCCTGTAAAATTAACCCCAACTAGCTTGGTACTTTGACCTGATAGAATGAGCTAATAAGGTAGGCCCGCAAGCCACTTTTGGTGCTGTTACGGATCGACTGTAACGGATAAATCGACTGGATCAGGGCCTTATTATTCCGGATCCGCAAATACTGTTTTATTCGGGATAGTGGTCTCCGAAGTACGGCAGTTGGGTCTTCAAAGCCTCGGGACGCTCAACAATTCAACTAGTTTTATCCATTTATTCATCCGACCTCGGAGTTTAATAGCTTGCTGACCGTTTAACACCGAATATTCAAGGACTCCAGCAATTCTATGTGCACTTTTGTCTCTCGCAGAGTAGCGGATCTACCACCGATACTCCCCGAAGAGCGGGGTTGTGTCATGATACCATCTCCGATCCACCAAGGATAAAATGAATGCGGGGACAAGCGATCAATGACGGTATAGCCGGGTGAATAACAAGATGCGGTAAAAGAAAAAGGTAAGTTGATCTGTAAGTCAACATCAGATAAAAGGCCCCAGCGATCGATCAGATAAAAGAAGTCTCTTGGATCTCTTGGATCTCGTAAAGTGGTAACTAGTTAGTGTAAGCAGCTTCCTGATCATGGCACATATCAAAGTTGGTGTCGTAGGCTACGGCAACTCAGCCAAGAGCTTTCACTTACCATTCATCACTTCTATCCAAGACTACAAAGTCATCGCTATTCTTCAGAGAAAAGAAGCACCCGCCGATCCATCGTCCGCTGAGGAGGGCTCGCACTGCACCTGATAACTTGATTTTCCTCACATCAGACATCATCGCACAGCTGAGGAGTTTTTCGCCGACAAAGACATCCAGTTTGTAGTTGTCGCTACGCAGCATGATACCCACGCCTCTTTTGCGGAGCAGGCGCTTAACGCGGGAAAGCATGGTGCGTAGCTTTTTTGAGCATTGGGGTGAAACTAATGAGATTAGTGATTGTGGATAAGCCTTTTGCTGTTTCGGCTGAAGAGGCTGATAGGGTGATCAAATTGGGTGAAGAGAAGGGTCTGATTCTTACTTGTTTTCAGAACCGACCATGGGTACGCTCTACGTCTGGTTCTTCTATATCGAATTCTAATTCTGCGATAGGATGTAGACTTTCAGACCCTTCGTCACCTCATTAATAAAGGTGCACTGGGCGACATCAAAGAAGCTGAGCTACACTATGACTTTGAGTCACCACCATGGCTTTCCAAAATGGGAACCAAGTACACCCCAGGCTCCGGCATAGCCTTTGGTCTCGGTCAGTCTCCTGTCGCAATTTCCTTCGATCTTTTAGCTCACAGTACTCTAGGTACGCATAGCATCGACCAGGCGCTTGTTCTCTTTGGCCGCCCCAAGTCTGTGACGGGGTCTCTTCCGCGTCCAACGCGACGCCGAGAGTGAAGTTGAAGACTCTTTCACTATTATCCTACAGTATGATGGTGCGCAGAAGGATCTGCTCGTCACTGTCAAGACAGCTGTGACGACGCCGATGGCACAGCAATTGAAGCAGCTCGTTCGCGGAACAAAGGGATCATTCATAAAGGTAAGAATCAACTCATCTCATCCAGGTGTCTTATTGACATTTCTTAGTTTCAAAAGCATAGCTTTTGTGCAACAGAGGACGGTATCGCTGCTGGTCTCAAGCCACTTGACGAAGGCTTTGGTGTTGAGTCTGCTGAACTGCGGGGTATTCTCACGACATACGAAGAGTTCGACGGCAAGGTTCAGAAGTACGACCCTGACGTCAAGAAGTATACTGGTCGATATCCAAGTTTTGCAGGTCGATGGATGGGATCGTATGAGAATGTCGCTGATGCAATTAATGGCAAGGCAGAGCTGGAAGTGAGGCCGACGCAATCGCGCAATGGTTTAAGGCTCATTGAGCTTGCAAGGGAATCACACCAGAAGGGTGCCACAGTTCCTTGGTCATAAATAAATGATTAGTGTTTGCCCATTGATAAACAACGCGGTCTGCTTGTATGCCTGAATTGGCGATAGGAGTTGGATGATGAAACTGCAGAAAGGAAGGATGATAGCGGGATTCAACCGCTTGAAGCTTGGATTGGACGAACAGGGAATCGAACCCTAGACCACTCCCAGGTTTCATCAGAAGACTGAATTATGCTAAGGGAGTATTATACCACTAAACCATTCGCCCGGAATGGAATTTGTTGAAGCATGTCATTCGAATCAGCTCAGGTCCGCATCACCGGACCTGTAGGATGTTCGCTTGCTGGCCAGATTCATATCACTCATTTCGTGTTCCTAGGGCATTCTTCAAGCTGCTGGTTAAATCGTGTGCAAAGTCAACAAGATCGTCGTAGAACGGACGCAGGCGAATAAGTGGCGATTGAGCAGGCTTGTGGTCAGCGGTCACTGTGAACTTTATACGGGGTAGGTGAAGTCGTTATTCAAAGCGAGCTATGACCGTGATGGAAACGAAACTCTGAGCTTGCATTAATTACTGCCAGCCATTGCACAGCATGCTTATCATGGGCGAAAGAGACACAGGAGGTGCCCAAAGCTATTTAAATCACTGTAGTAAATCGCAAGGTACCTGGGTCACAGTCTTCCAGCATTAGAGGCGAGTTCCAGTGGGTCCAGCGCTGTGGCTCCCAGCAAATCACGCAACCAAAACCAAACGTCGGCAAGTTTCGCGACAACAACAAGTTGTAATTCTGGCGATAGACACATATAATCATTGATGCGAGAAGATGAGAACGAAACAAGAAAACATCGACAACGGCAGGATTCGAACCTACGCGTGCGAACACAATGCCTATGATGTCTCGGAAGAGATAGCAGGGCATCGCCTTAACCACTCGGCCACGTTGTCTAACTTTCTGGTCATATCAGGCGTATTTCATCCTTATGCTATGTACCCTATATGCGCCCAGGTCAATGTCGCTCACCTGCAGAACGAGACATGTTCTTGATAATAAAATAATAACAAGACTTCAGTTTGTCACATCACTATTTATCCAGCACTGGTTTGGTTGGTTCTCTTGACTCTTTGCGACTGTCCTGGCTCCATGTCAGCGAAATTCTTAGCCATGACTCAGGTACGCAGATGACCAACCTTGGTTTCCTTTATCACACGGCTATTCGCCCGCTAATTTGTGATTAATGGCAGACAGCATGGGCTCGTCTTGTCACTTTGCAGATCTCCTTTTGTGTTTCATTCATTACATAATGATCCTCCCTCGATTAACAGCTCATCCGCAGCCTCCAGTAGCAGTTGGAGTCGGTATAAGCTATATAAGCTTCTTCTTCTTACTCCCATTCTACTAGCTCGTCAACTTCCCCTTCAAAATCCTTCCTTATTAGAAGCATCTTTATTTGCCGACAATAAAGCTCTCATTGGTAATCATCGCCACTCTTGCTGCTACCTCGCCTGTGACAGCATGGTACTGTAGGTAGTCCTATGTCCTTACACGTCCTTCTAACTAAACTCCTCCAGTGACATTCTACGACGATACAGAGTCCTGCAAAGTCGGCGACGACACAGAGTACCAGATTCTCGAAGGTAACCAATTCGATTGCAACACCTTTGGCGCGAGCATGGATGGTGTAGACTGCTGCAAGGGTTTGTGCAAAGCTCAATCGGCAAAGCCTAGGCTGAACTCAAACTCCTATTGCACTTTCTATCCCTCTGCAGACTGCAGAGACCTGGGTATCGATAAAAATCCTGGACAGTGTGGGTCTACATTAGGAGGTCAGAACCCCGACTACATTCAGCCCTTTAGGTGCGTAAGTTGATCGACCATCTTCTATTGACCATATTTACGAACAATATGACTCAAGCAAAATAGCGACCAAGGTATGATATTGCTATGGGGTTATTGCACGTTTGATGTTTGGTCAATTGGCACGTTATATATGCCTTGGGAACGGTTAAGCCGTTACCCAGCAATATCCATAAAGGCCTCGTTTATTGAGTCTATTATAATATATGATAAGTTTCTTTAAAGGGAAAGTAAATGGAAACCTATGCCGGACTGGTATCAGCAGTCTCTTACCCAAATTCACATCTCTTGGTAAATGATCCGGCTGCTGGAGTTACCCTACCACCTCCGCACCCCAGCCTCAGAGTTTCTCTTATCCGTATCTTATCATATCACCACCAGGACAAATCAAGCGCCGAACAACAGCCCACGCATAAACCTGCTTCTCACAGACCGGCAAACAATTTCTCATCCACCAAGCCTTGGCACTCGTTCCCCGCTGTTCATTGCAACATACTCGGAGCTAGATGAGCTAATTCCCATAGCTACCTACTATGAACGGTTTAAGCTTATCATCGGCTAACTTTGCTACTGATGAGCTATGCGGATCAGCGGGGAAGTTTGTTCCCCATGCATGATGATCGTCACGGACTAGGAAGGCTGTTTAAAAGATGAAATGCCCGCATGGTCGGGTTCCAATGTCTCTTCTTTGTTGTTAGGTTCTGTAGGCTTTCGGAAAAACGACGCCTTGCACTGCTTTTGTTGGCCTTTTGTGCGCTGGCTTGGCCACTGCAGTTCGGTACAACGATAATCAAGTTGTTCTTACGAAAGACGGTGAAGAAGCGGCCATGAAATTTCCTGAGGTCAGGCAGATTGAGCTTCAGTCGCCTGCTTTCCTTGATCCCAAGAGCATCCCTGCTGACTTTGAAAATGGCACGAGCGGACCAACAAGCGACGCTACTCTGAGTATGTTGCTGAAGCATCCTAATAACATTCCTAGACTACCTCCTCGAGAGTCTCGCATCCCGCAATGACTGATTGACATACAGTAACCCGTCCTTCAAATCCGACCAAGGACGCTCAATTCCCTATGTATACCTCTCCACGTCGTCGCAGCCTGAGATCAAGGCCAGTTCATCTTCATCCGAGAAGCTGCGCGTCTACCTCCAAGGTGGCGTGCACGGAAATGAACCCGGCGGGGACGCCCTTCTCGCGCTGCTTGGCAAATTTGACGCCGACTCAACGTGGGCAGCGTCGATCCTCGAGAAAATGGACATCATGATCCTGCCTCGCTGCAACCCCGATGACGTCGCTTACTTCCAGCGTTTTCTGGCAACGGGATACGATCCCAACAGAGATCACATCCGTTTCGCAAGTCAACAAACCCGTGAAGCCAAGGCGCTGATTGTCGACTTTGCTCCTCACGTCATGTAGACGCGCATGAATACAGCGCCAATCGCGCTTATGGCCTCGAAGATCAGTGGGCGCAAGCAGTGAATGGTCAACTTGGTCGTATGAAGAATCTGAACATTCACAAGGACATTCAAGAGTGCTCCGAGGAGGTTTTCGTGCCTAGAATTGCTGGGGCGATGGATAAGCTGAACCTGTGCTGGAGTCCTTACATCACTGGAAACGCTAGGGAGGAACCTCTGTTGTTCACTCAGCTTGATTCCCAGGCTCGAGCTGGTGATGTTTCACTGGCGCTGACGCAAGTCATGGTCTTCCTCACTGAAACTAGAGGTATCGGTCTTGGAAGCCAGCACTTCCAGCCACGCGTTGCTTCAGGATTAACCATGATCGAAGCCATCGTTCAAACAGCCGCCGACAGAGCTGAAGAGGTGTACGAAGTCGTCGAGGGTGCCCGGCAGAAATTCATCGACGGCGTAGACGAAGTGGTCGTTACAGATTCCTTCCAGCCAACCAACCGCACCTGGGACTTCATCGACCTCCCAAGCGGCAAACTCGTGGAAATACCCGTGCAATTCCTCAGCTCTACACCTGTGGAATCCAACCTCACCCGCTCTCGCCCCGAAGCCTGCATCTTCCCGCAAGCATGGAAAGAAGCCGCTGATCGTCTCCGTCTCAACGGCGTCACTATCGGGAATATTCGCTCTGCGTACTAGCTTGAAAATTAAAATTAAATAGTCCTCAATTGTCGACCATGAAGAATATCTTTCATATAGCGTGAGCTGTAATTACACCGTTATATAATTGATTGTTAGAAATATATCGAACCCGAGTTTCGCGGCGAGGCTGAGACTTATAATGTCACGAGCATTGAGTTGGCCAGCACTGTTTATCAGGGAACTTTGTTGAACAAGGTTACTACTGAAATTAAGAAGAAGGAGATTACGATGCCGGCAGGAAGCTTTTGGGTTCCGACGAGGCAGGCTGCTGCGGGGTGTGCGTTTACAGTTCTTGAGCCTGAGAATATCGATTCGTATGCTACGTTCAATCTTCTGCCTGTCAACGTCGGGGACTCGGGGATGAGTACCCTGTGTATAGAGTCTTGAGTTAGTTTGCAACTATATCGCTAGATAGAAAATCTGCAACTGGAAATACTCACATCTAAACTCATTTCACATGCACAAACGTCGGGCTGCTTATATTGATGTTCAATAACTTTATCGAGCCTCGAGTTTCTTATACTAAAATGCGAGCGCTTACCTTTTCAAGTACCAAAACACTGGCACTCCACTCGGAGACTCCTCAATCCAGATTACCCTACTAGTTCTTCACTGCCAAGAGTCCGAGCAGGCGACTCGGCGATTGTACCAAACAACGGCTCGACAGGCCTCTCATAACACGCCTGACTTATCTCACTAGCCTGGATAGCCCTAGCCATCGAATTAACATTCAGCGTTCCAAGCTGCTCAGCAATCCTTGATATCGAACTCTCAGCTAATGTTCTTTGCTGTTGTAGGTAAAAACGCAGCTCACGCTGCAGTCTCGAGATATGCGTCCTAGACTCACGAAGTTTGCAAAGCTGAGCTTGACGCTCTTCGCCTCTAATACCTGAATCGAGACGATTGACAACGTCAACAGCGAGCTTGGAATACTCTATTTCTTGAAGCTCGAGCCGAGACCGGAGTGAACCGATGAGCTTTTCAAGATCTTGCCAAATTTGACCGACCTCTGAAGGGTCAGGGAGGGAAGTGAAGCGGACACCTGGAGACATAGTTTCTGAGAGTGATTGTTTCCGGTGGGTCGAGAGTTCTGATGAAAGAAGACCTGTTGGAGTCAGTATGAGGAGTGGTTGGGACTTACCTTTGAACCCTGAGTCCTCAATGAGAATGATAAAAATGCCAATCATCTAGGGATACCGATGGTCTTATAGCTGATATGCTTTGCTTGAGTAGAAGAACTACGGATTGGTTGGTCACCCAGAACGCACTGCGCGTCATGAGTTTCGGTGGAACAGGACTACTGAACAAGTAAATGCCCTGACAGTTCTGGAACAGCAATCTTTGTTAACCGGGATCTCATAGTCAGTAGAAGTGAACAACAGGCCATATTGCCTGCCACTGATATGGAGATGAAAGAAAGTAATACTACAATGTTCATTTTCAAGAGGTTTCTATTCGTCTAGTGGAAGATAAGGCTCTAATGGAGGCGTCGTTACAGATGAAACACTCAAGATGAGTTGGTAGATAACGACAACCAAGCCTATCGCATGGCTCAATTCCGATACGAATTTATCTTTAGATTTATCATCATCTAAGTAATCGATTGCTTAACGAAAAAGTTATTTCATGGTGAATTGTTTGTAAGACGCCCCAAGATAGCCGCTATCCCCAAATTGGAACTCGCCGGATCGGCGGTTACTCGATCCATATTGGGGCATGATATCTAACAAAAACCGCGCCGTGAACGCGTGAGATCAAGTCAATTCCTCTTTCAACTCAACAAGGCTGCTGCCTAAGCTAAAGCTGGGACTAAAGTACTCAAATCGGCCGGCACTCTCGCAATCTCTTGCTACTTCATCTCATTCTCGCGATAATGGGCAATTCTCCCTTGACAAAGCCATATCGGGATGACCCTGATGCCGTGTCGCTACACACGACTGCGTAGGAATCCTCACACGCTCATGTAGAGGACGAAGTTCTCAATGGCGATGAAGCACCACCGCCTGTATACCATCATGCACCGACTCTGGGTTTAAGCACTCCAGCGATGGTTCCCATCAGCAGCACCGAGATTGAAGAAGAGCTTCTTCAAACAGGCGTCACCCAGCCCGAGTCTCACATCGCCTTCACCTCCAACCGCATCGGTCAGAAACGCACTCGTATCGGCAACGAAGTGAACACCGTCCGCGATCCCCGCTCCGATGCGGATCCAGTGCTTCTCGAGAAATGGGTCAGAATCATGGCAAGGTTTCCTCCTTCGCCGTATATCAACATTACCGGAACTCACAACGAAACCAAGTGCGATAGCGATGGTAAGAGCAAGCGTGAGGAAGTCACCGATTTTCGTATCATGGTGAATTTGCAGAATTGTCTGTATCCCAATTTCATCGCAAATCCTATTGGCAACTCGACAGTCAAGACTGTCGAGAGTGGTGAGAAGACATATCGCGGCAGGGTGTTGAAGAAACGTCAGGATGGCGTGAAAGGCGACATCGAAGTTGGCCATACGAAGCCATCCCTGAAGAAATGGTGCCATCGATGTTGTGCTAAAGCAGCTGGTACCAAAGTGTAGGTTTTATCTTTTCGCTTGAGGTCCCTTTCTAACGAGTTCCAGGTTCCGTTCAACTAGAACAGTCACTGGCATGGATGAGATCTCCTTCCGCCACAGTCTGAGAAACTATGTCCGAAGCTCCAACTACAAAGGAAATCTCACCATCGAATTCCCGGTGGCTGACCGAGCAGTCGACTTCTACTCATCCATTCGCCTCAACACGTGGCGCCTGACGACCTGTATCTGTTGGATCTTCTACCTCACGTTCCTCTGGATCTTCTCATGGCCAATCCTCTTCCTCATCACGAAGCGGTATCAAGTCGTCAGTGCCGAATGGCCATTCTCTCTGACTGATGCAGACGGCTCGAAGTGCTATACCACCGTTAGTGAGTAGCAATGGGTGGACTTGTATGGACCCGCCATCAAGCAGCTTTGTCTGGACCGATATGAGGGCTTGGCGGGTGATGCATTTTTTTGAATCAGGTTCTAGAGAGGGGAGACGCGAACACGAGAAATGAGGGTGTTGATACGAGAGCTCCTATGGGAGTCGCTGCTGCTGCCTTCCAGGGCGGACGTTTCAATGCTGTCAGCGGTGCGAGGAGTCTGATGCGTATTGATGGGGCGTCACGTGATCAGATCGGTTGGGGCTTTGATACGTGAATATAGGAGGCTGCCGGAAAGCAAGGCAAAATGCTTTTCACATCGATTCTTTAGCCTTTAATCCTCAATGGCTGAATACAATGCCTTCTATCGATTTCAATGATAACGTGGCAAGGAAGTGTAACTGCGACGGAGAAACAAGGACTTGGAATTTGTGAATCCTTAGATGTGAGTCTTTGCACTATGACCTTTACTTGGTTCCCCCAGTGCCCGATTTGCCAGGGGGCAAAGTCCCATTGGGATCCATCATGGCCTTGAAGCTATCAACCAGCTTGGCAAGGGCATGTCCGTTGAGAGAGAAGTGACCTCTGATTTATTCCATAAATTCCACGTGAGTTCGATATGTGGTGAGTCCACGATGGACAGCATCATCAATGAGTTTCTGGCAGAGTTCCTTTGCACGCTCCTTCTCCTCAGGGGCATACACAACCAAGGCGATCGGAATGGTGTACCGAGAGTAAGCGTGGAAATCGGCGAAGAAGTCCAGCTTTGCCGCAGAGACCATCTCCTTCCCCGCTAGGTACCATTCTAGCAATCCTGGGCCTGAGGTAGGGACGACTGGGGTGAGATCTGTGTGTCCGCTTCCCGGCGTCAGGCGATAGTCCGTCAGGGACAGTGGCTCTAGCGTCGGAACGTCACTATGGGGGACAGACTTGGTTTCGACTTCATGTCCTCGAAGAAATTTCCCTGGCATACCACCAAAGTGCTTTACTTCAAGCTGCACTCCAGGAATCTTTGTG
Organism: Fusarium xyrophilum; assembly: GCA_008711595.1. Classification (NCBI taxonomy): domain Eukaryota; kingdom Fungi; phylum Ascomycota; class Sordariomycetes; order Hypocreales; family Nectriaceae; genus Fusarium; species Fusarium xyrophilum. Next base: position 4,992 of record VYWZ01000759.1, on the reverse strand, counting down.
ATGGCTCGACGCAGTGAACTCTCCAGGCCTAGCACCACATCCGCGTCGCCTTGAAGACCGAACTCAGCTTTCCAGAATCCCCAGCCATGAAAAGACTTTAGCTCATCCAGAACGCTCTCCGGCACGACCTTGCCGAGACCAAAATGCGGTGTCAGTTTTGCTTTCACAGCATCGTCCGGCGACAGGATAGCCTGGCGGAAGACATTAGAGATGGAGGGGTGATTGGTGACCACGCCTGATGGGAGATTTAGTGTACTCGTACGCGTACCATGCTGCCAATTTGTAGCGGGAGAGGCTGACCTAGATTGGTTGGTAGAAAAGACCATCTACGCTTGGCCCGAATCCGCTAGAGCATGCTCAGCACGTTGTGTATCTCAGCTGCACCAGTATACCGGCCCAGGAATAATATAACTCACGGTTTGTAGAGAGGGAACAGCCGACTGTCAGCCATGGCACCCATGCCAGTACGTAACAGTTCGCCTGTAGGAAGGATGACTTCCATGCCGCACTGCGCTTCTGTATGCACCCCGTCAGGAGTATAACCGAGCCCATGGTCCAGCGTGTTGCCCACGACAGCCCCCATCCGATGGCGGCACAAGATGGCCAGAGCGCGAGATCCCTCCGTTTAACCTCTTCATATAGGTCAAAGAAAGAGACGCTCAGCTCAAAAATAGCATACGCATCCGCATCCGCGCCGTTAACCTCCACCACGCGGTTCATTCGATGCAAGTCAGGGACCACGCTCCCTGCCACAGCAGGTGCAGAGCCACCATAGCCAAGGTTCCTACCACGGAGTACTGTCCAACGAGGGATTGAGAATTGGTTTGCCAGTCTTAGAACCTGCTGTGCCTCCTCTACAGACGCTGGTCGAACGTCACCACTAGGTAAGTGCTGATCTTGGTTGACGAGGGCATAAGGATCGCCATAGCTCATCTGGGCCAAGGCTCTCAAGAGGCTCATAGGTGACGGCGCGATGGGATGCACGAAGGCGACCGATGGGTCCGATGTACCGCCTGTATATAATTGTTGTTACTGAAAGCCATTGATAGATATACTAAAGGGCAGCTTAAGCTTACCAGATATTGTAGTTCGGAATATTATCCTCTGTAATGCCCCCTAGGAGGTCTTCCATGGGAATGTTCTGGTGCCACAGCTCTCTGCCGTTTTTGTCGAGTTTACGTAGCACGACATAAACGTCCTAACGGAATTGGGTCAGAGTCACATATGATGACGTGCACGAACACGAGCCAGAAGGGAAAAGACTTACCATATCATCATGATGAGGTATTGACATGTATACTCTGGCCTTTGAGATACCACACAGCTCGGTGTACTCCTTGAATGTATAGGTGAACAAGTATCCGATGCCAGAGGGCGAATCCGCTTGTTACTCAACTACGCTCTCAGTCGATGGTTTGCCGTGCCCTAGAGTTCCACTGGAAGCATCGAAGAACAAGGTCTCATACCTAAAATTGGCTGGCGGATACTGATCAGCCGGCTTGTGAACTACGCTTGGACGATTATAGCCAAGGAGAGAGTATCAAACACGAGGGGTCTGTTCCCAGCCATTGTCCTTGTCGAGCATGTACTTGTCGAAGAATTGCTGCAAGTCGTCAACATTTTGTGGCTCATAAATATCGTGCCATTCCTGTGTGACAATCCAACGCAACCTATCACGATGCATCAGCAATGGAGATAGATGATAAGCGTTGCCGTCACAGTGAACGTATTCTTTCTCAGATGATCGAGAGAGCTGGAATCCTCAGAGTGATCTCTCAGTGTGTAACTTGGTTGAGAAGCTGGCAGTGGTACACATCGGAGTAATTATATTGCGAAGCTTTGGCTTTTTGTCCTCCCAGGAGTCGTTCCAATTAACATACTTCTCCACCATGGCGCCGGCGTCCTCACGTTCTCCAGGTCCTATGGAAATTTGCGAAGTTGAAGGTGGCTCTGAGACAGCACCCAAATGGGAAAACATGCAACACTTACCACACTTCCAGTTCATCAGCAGGTCCAAGAAAGCATGGTCTGGGATATCGCCTCGACTGACGGACTCTTTGTAGTAGTCTCCAAGTCCTTCCCAAGATGCCATACAGGCCAAGAAACTTTTATTACTGTATATAAATAAGCCGGCTTCCGGGTCACCCACGTCACTCCGATCCCGCCACGGCAGTTGAACTTGGCACCTGCTACGGAAGATCGAGAAGGAGTCTAATTCCAGGGTCGCTACGCTACAGCTAGGTACATCGGACAGGCTCTTCTAACATCGGGTCCGCGAGTCTTACAGTATATATGTGCACACGTATACACCTTCGTGTTTTGCCCAAAGTGGTTACACGTCTATTGCGACGCTTATGTACTTAACTTTGATTGCTATGATTCACGTCGCCATCTCCTCCAGGTTCCTCCGGATCTACCGTCTCGCCTCTGCACTAGACACAAATACCCGTGGTGCATTACAGACCCTCCTCAACCTGTCCAATGAGAAAGTCTGCACCTGGGCCCGCCGCATCAGGACCGTATAAGAAGTGAGCAGGAAGAATAAATAGGGTCCCATCGCAAACTAGGTCGGTAGGAAGACAGAAGATGTTAGTTCTGTCTGTAGGATAGTTCGGGATACGGCCACCGAGCTGTTCGTTCTTGGTATATCCAAACAGGGCTGCTCCAACAACTTGATTCTGGGCCGCGCCTCCGAGTTCGCCAAGTGCATATCCGACGACAACCGTGCCTTGACTGTTTAATGCACAGAATCAGCAAAGCAACAGTGAATTGACAAGCGGGGTTAACTACCTATATCCAGCCGTCACGACGGGCGTATCTGGGCACTTGTCGTTTGCCATTTGGAACAGTCTTTTGGCCTCATTGATAGAGGCATCGTTGGTCCCCTCAGGAAGGAAGTTTGGTGCAAGATCAGCCGTATACGGCCCACCGACGCCTTGTATCCAGATGTCAGGGATAGCAAGCTGCATTGCTTCTACAAGGATTGGCCCAACCGTGATTCCCTAACTGAATCAGCTTCAACAATCTGGTGTGGAGGGCTCATGCAACGAACAAGGTTGCCAGGTTCTGCACTACCACGTGCATAGATCAGAATTGCTGAGGGGCAGTTGAAGGAATCACCATTTTCAAGATCATTGCGATTGAGAAGGTCTCGGGCTTCCAGGAGATTGATATCTTGGGCATCAACTGCTCTTTCTTTGGGGAACGACGCTGTTGGCAGGGCCGTAGCGCAAGCCAAGAGGAGGGAAAGGGCAAGTGCAGCATGCATGTCGAGAAATGAGATTATGAGACCAGATACAGGATGATATCTCAGACGCAGTGGCTTTTCCCAGAAAGTAAGGATATTGAGGATGAGTATACAGGTCTTTCTATAGGTTCCTGTCTCCTTTTTATAGATGACTGCTCTCCTTAAGTCATTCTGACAAGTCTCATAGTGCTCTCAGCTTTATGATTCTCCTTCCCCTTTTTGTCTAGTTTACTTGATTTTGATTCCCACGCTTCATCGGTTATACGGAATTCACATGGTTGCATAGCTTCGCCCGTCAGAAGTGCACTACAGTGTCGTTCTTTTATTCCTATCACGCGTGATGAACCAGAATTTTGCTGCAAAGATCTGACTTATGTAGCTTTGGGCCTAACCTAACTGATTCAACTAGAAGCCAAATAAATCGACTACCTTATACTGCGATGATATTCAGGTCGATTTTGATTCTCCTTCGGAGGACGTGTTCAGTATTTCTTTGATACCTCCACATATTGGCAGGCTAGAGTGTGATATTTACAGGTCACACGACTCTAATTCATGTATGCATCGGGTCTTCTCCACGGGTGTACCCCAAAGTCCCTCACATTGGTTGACGGCATCTGAACAAAGTTCAGTCAACCCCAGAAAGGATGCTTTCCCCAGGTTTTGAGACATATCCCTCAAGCATGACCTACCAAGAAGTGGGGAAGCCGAGGATCAAGAACCGGGTTTCGATGCTCAGATGCAGGATCAAAGTGTGGGGTATGCATGCAGCTTGTCAGCCAACCTCGGGCTCCGGGTCTTTTTCATGCTTTTGATATGGAACACAATGGGCATTGAGCGACGTTTACATCGAATTTACGAAATATTGGTGGTTGGACCAGTTTAGCATGGCCTTGGCAGATAGTCGACTTTGAGACTGAGCAGCAGACGAGTCCGTAAGACTTGTTAAAGCCCGTAAGGCGGGGAGCAGAAGAGGGGTAAGGCAGTATTGCATCTGTTCAGGGCGGCATAAGTTACCTTCATACAGTTAGGCTGCTATTAAAGAAAGAAAGCGGATAATCGGCATTCATTAGCATTGAACAGGATATCAGAGCTGTATTATCACAAATCAAGAATCAAGCTCAAATATTCCGTAGCGCGGCAGATTCGTTATCAAAGCTACAAAAACCACTGATGTACACCAGAGTAGAAAGGTAAACTCGCCTGCATTTTATAAACGCTTTCTAATTAATACATACCCTTGACATAAGCCATAGGTGAAGTAGCGCCTTATTCGGACCTGGTATCTCTCAGATAGTAACTGGCAATTATGCTCCATGTTCAGTTAGCAGTCTTGCTTATGTTGCCTGGCTGCTATGAGGTTGATTGAACTCTAAAACCACTCTAGGGATCTAATCGCTAGTTCCTTCTCTCCATATATCTATTTTGATAGATTAAACTAGCTATTATATGTAAACTATCTTCCAAGGCGATTATAAGAATATAACTAAAACAGTAACTTAATATCTTAAGTTATTAAATATATTAATGAATACTTATAGGATTATACACTATGTAACAATCACTAAGTATCATATATTCTGTAAATTCTCAGTCTTATATTTCAATATCTGTCAGTCCTAATCTCCATCACGGTAACTGCTATGTGCAGCAAGTTATGCTATGAGGGAGATAAGGCGCCGCGACTCCAACCCAGAACCAAATTGGAGTTGCGTATCCATCCACTATTCTTTTGCACATCAATT